>WITN01000587.1:0-55629 GCA_015025155.1 Lactarius quietus
ACTGCAAAGTATACCCAATGACAAGGGTTGAAGACGCAGCGTTGGATGACTTCATTGACGAGCAGATAGAAAAGGGATACATTCGTCCCTCGAAATCCCCGTACGCATCGTCATTTTTCTTTATCAAAAAGAAGGACGGAAAGCTACGACCAGTGCAGGACTACCGGAAAATCAACGAATGGACAATACGGAACCAATACCCGTTACCCCTCATCAACGATCTAATCAAAGATCTCGGTGGGGCACAGATCTTCAGCAAATTGGACCGTTCGACAAGGATACAACAATATACGAATCAAAGAGGGCGATGAACACAAAGCAGTGTTTAAAACACGCCGCGGACTTTTTGAACCAACCGTCATGTACTTTGGACTATGCAACTCACCCGCTACATTCCAGAGCTTCATGAACGAAATCTACCGCCCTACCATAGCGAAACATGAAGCATTAGGGACCACGATACGGGTCTACATGGACGATATCGCCATAGCCACAACACGTCAGCAGGAAGCCACAACGAAGCACCAAGACGCAGTCCGTGACGTTCTTGCCGTCGCCCAGAAACACGACCTCTTCTTCAAACCAGAAAAGTGTACTTTCAACGCGTCCAGCATTGATTACCTGGGGGTAATCCTTGAAGAGGGGGTGACACACATGGACCCCGTCAAAATTTCGGGTGTTCGCGATTGGCAATCTCCATCATCGGTAAAGGACGTACGATCTTTTCTTGGTTTCTGCAATTTCTACCGGCAATTTATCAAAGGATTCACCGCTATTGCCAAACCATTGAACGAGCTAACACGCAAAGATGAACCATGGGAATGGCGAGAACGACAACAAACAGCGTTTGATACGCTCAAACGAAGAGTCACTGAAGAACCTATCCTCGCACATGCGGATCAAAATCAACAATTCGACCTAGAGGTCGATGCATCCGGATTCGCAGTAGGGCGGTACTATTACAGAAGAAACAAGACGGGAAACGACACCCGGTGGGATATTACTCAGCAACGCTCAACGCAGCAGAGCGTAATTACGACATATACAACCTCGAGCTACTAGCCATAGTAAAGGCGCTGCGAAATTGGAGACATCTACTTGCAGGGTCACCCCACAAAGTACGCATATTCTCAGACCATCTAAACCTCCGATACTGGCGAGATCCCCAGAAGATCAGTCGAAGAATAGCAAGGGAAGTCTTGGAACTGGCAGAATACAATTTCGAAATACATCACGTAAAGGGAACCGCCAATGGAAGAGCGGATGCCCTGTCAAGACGACCCGACTATGACCAAGGGAGAAAGACAACGAAGATGTTACGGTGCTACCAAACGAACTGTTCGTACGAACTGTCAAAACCACAAGGACACAAGACGAACAAAGAATACGCAAATGGGTGGACCCACACAAGTTGGTCAAGGTCGACGGACTGTGGTGGTACCAAGGACAGAGATTGGTCGTCACGGGAGGACTAGACGAAATCAGAGAAGTAATCCGCGTGCATCATGATCTCCCAATTCATGGACACCCAGGAATAAACCGAACCACGCAACTGGTAGAACGACAATACTGGTGGCCAGCGATGAAAAACGACATCGCAGATTATGTCAAAGGGTGCGCCGACTGTCAACGATGCAAAGTCAATACACAGAAGACGAAAGCCCCGTTGCAACCACTATTCCCAAAACCAGAGGCGACACCATTCGAAGTGGTGGCGATAGACTTCATCACCAAACTCCCCAAGTCGAGAGGATACGACTCCATTCTGACAATCACTGACCATGATTGTTCAAAGGCGTCCATATTCATACCATGTGTCGAAGAAATATCAGGAGAAGAGACCGCAATTTTATACGCCAAGTATGTGGTAGCGCGATTCGGACTACCAACAAAGATCATCAGCGACCGCGATCCCCGGTTCGCATCCAAGTTCACGAGAGAACTGTGTCGAATCCTGGGGATCCAACAAAACATTTCAACGGCTTATCATCCCCGCACCGATGGACAATCAGAACGCAACAACCAGTGGCTGGAGCAATACCTCCGGTTCTGGGTCAACGAGAGACAGGACAATTGGGCGGAATATCTAGCGCTGGCGGAATTCGCACACAACAACTGGACCAATGAGTCCACACGCGAATCACCATTCAAATTGCTGATGGGATATCACCCACGAGCTGACTGGACAGATCAGCTGTCACCAATACCACGAGTCGAGGCAAGACTGAAACAATTGAAAGAGATAAGACAACAAGCGCAAGGACAAATGAAGAGGGCGCAACAGTCATGGATTAAAAATCGTGACACACCAAGGTACCAGGTAGGAGATAAGGTCTGGCTCGATGGACGTCATCTACGCACCAACCAGCCAACCACAAGCTTGCGCCCAGACGACATGGCCCATTCGCAATCACTCAGGTGATGTCGCCTGTCAATTATCGGCTGAAACTTCCCACACAGTGGAGCATCCATGATGTGTTTCACACCGATCTTCTCACACCATACAAGGAGACGGTGACTCATGGCATCAACTATCAGCGCCCACCACCGGAGTTGATTGATAACGTGGAAGAATACGAGGTCGAAAGAATACTAGACTCCAGAAGAAGGGGTCGAGGGCGCAAGTTGCAATACCTAATCAAGTGGAAAGGGTACTCTGACTCAGATAACCAATGGGTCCCGTGGGACGACGTCCATGCGGACGAAGAGATAAGGAAGTACAAACAAACCAATCCAAACGCTGAGACTCACATAAAAGCAGTCTCAACAGGGGACGTATCTTCCAACCCCTCTTGAAACATGTCCCATGTCCCACTCACCATTGTCGCCATTGACGAGATCCCCTACATTAACACCCTCACCACATACGACGACAACAATAACGTGGACGACCCACTCTGCTCCGCCGTCGAACATGTCAGAGCAAACGCAGCAAGAGAACAAGAAGAGCGAGACCTGGCCGAGGCTCGCAGGCGATTTCCCACACCCGCAAGCGGAAGAGTGGAGGAAGATGAGGAGGGACTACGGGCTGTTGAAGGAGGTCATGACCTCCTGGCGGCTGGACCAAGTGACGAAGATGACGCCGCGGGAGAGACGGATGAGGATACAGAGGTTGACACGGCAAGTCTCGTCCAGCCCTCCACCGCCTTCACATCCACCACCGCTGTCGATCGATACGACAGTGACGAGTCGTCCAACGGCTCATACCACGACGCCAATGTTATCTGTACCCGGTGCGACAACCCCAGGATTACTGCCACTGCGCACCCATGCGCGTGCCCCCTCGACTCCAACACGAAGAAGAAACCGACAACATTGCCATCGAAGCCATGGATGACGAAGGAGGAGCACCTCCGGTTGCTGTCATCTACGGCCCGACTGCGGAAGAAGGATACGCAATGCGAGGACTCCCATCATACGCCGAGGCACGAGACGCCTCACCCATCAATACACGCCGAGCGAATGCGCCGAGGCGCGCTCAACGTCCCCTATCGCCTACTCCCAGCGGGTTCGTCCTCAACAACGGGATGAACTGGGTGCCGATGGTGATCGAACACGAGGGACGTCGCATCCCTGCTCGGTACGTACGGGTGCGGATGTGCGACAACCCGGAAGTATTTGGGACCATGGGGCGCCACTCGCCCACCTATCGGGGAGAGATCCACGCAGAACCCTGTCGAGACATGGGACCCGCCGCTGAGTATTCCCGCGAAGATTTGCAGTACTTAGGAGCTGACTTCAGGGGACGGCGCCAGGTTGACGAGGCTCTCGCGCGGCTGGGGGATATTTCCCTAGCGGCCGAGGTGCGGCGCTACCGCGCGTCCCAGGAAGTCATCAAGGAACTCGAGGCGGCGATCAAGCGGCTCGAGGACGACATCTTCGTCCATGTCGACCGAGCGCGCCACTCAGCAAAGCGGCTGGGAAGAGCCCATGCAATCGTAAGGGTGCGGGATGAACATGAGACTGATGTCGGACTAACCGCGGTGCCGAATTGGGTAGTGGAGCGAGGGCGCTCACCCTTGTGAAGGGGGTGATGTAACGTCCCAGGTCATAGTAAGTATCTGACCTAACCCATAAGCGAGGGGACGTGATCTAAGGGGACGCTTACTGTACCAATACATGACTGATGCTGTGCTGACTGATGATCTGGTTACTGTACGATTACTGATGGATGACTGGAGGATTACGAATAGCTGACTGATTACTAGTGGACGATTACCCAGCAGATAGTAGTAGTGGCGGTCTCGCTGACGAAGGCGGATCGCGCGTTAGTGTTAAAAGGAAGCTATCGACTGTTGTGGTCGATAGCTTGGATTTCTTGTACAATTCTCAACTTGTTATCCAAAGCCGTGTTCTCCCTTCCTCTCTCGTCCTACGGGGCCGCGTATCAAAGACCAACCAAAGTACCAACTCCGCCTTCGCGCGTTGAGACGTCACTCAGTCTTCGTACTTGAGTCAGACCTTTGCTGAGTCACCGCGTTCACTCTACGTTGCCTAAGTCAGGCTCACGTGCTACTTGCACGTAACAGTGTAACTGTATATAAGTCGTGTAGTGAAGACCAAGACTCTCCAGCTTGGTCTTCTTGAATCATCACTGTTGTCTTCTCTTCCTTCCATCTTCTATTCGCGTTATTCCAATCAGTCGATTGAAGCTTATCCCTCAGGATACCCTAGTGTCTACCAAGTGACCTAGTGGCTGTGCAACTTAGCTAAGTTGCCCGTGT
This sequence comes from Lactarius quietus, assembly GCA_015025155.1. Taxonomy (NCBI): domain Eukaryota; kingdom Fungi; phylum Basidiomycota; class Agaricomycetes; order Russulales; family Russulaceae; genus Lactarius; species Lactarius quietus. The sequence goes on from WITN01000587.1 coordinate 4,725, forward strand.
CAGTCAAGATTCATCCATATACTCGAGTATCACGTCACAGATCAGTTCAAGTCGAACAAGCGTTTGGTGATAACGCAACATTAAGACCAAGCTTCAACGTGGCGTCATCAGAAACTACAAGAGAACGTTGTCACAACTGTGACGACCTTTGGTTTCAGCACAGAGGCGCTGACAACGTACCACAAAGATTTCGCAAGAATACAGAATACCGGTATAGTAGCACTACAGGCACTACCGGATATCACGCAAAGAGCCAAGTGGATAATCGATCCGTCGCAGTTGAGTTCGTCTACGATCGATACATTTGGGTAGAAGTTCGCTGGGTTCAAATAACAGCCGAACACGGAGAGTGGGAAGGTTTCCGAGCAGCCTTAGAAGATCTAGGCTGTGATATCTACATCAACGAACTCACACAAGAGGAACTACAAGAGTTGGAAAATACAAGCGTTACCAAACCAGCATCTACTACACCATCCCCATCACCAAGTATTAAGAGTAACGCATCTCTTGGAGCAAGAGCGTCGTCTCCATCACAACAAGGAGTCAACTTAGCAATCGCTACAGAAACATTACGCCTAGGAGCAATGGCAACCCTCACTTCTCATGTTCAAGCTCAGGCGACTACGGGGAGTTCATCCGCACAACCAATTTACTCGCTTACCGCTTCACCAGTAGCACCGACAGTCACGGCATTTCGAGCCCTTACCGACCCTCAGAATCAAGCACCTAACCCAAATCCTCCAGCAGGAGGAGGGGGAGGTAATGGCGGAGGGGGCGGTAATGGTGGAGGAGGAGGTGGAGCAGGACCACCTTTCGGAGTCCCGCCAGCGCAAATACCAGCAGCGCAAGCACCCTTACCAGCGGCACATGACAAATTTTGCGGCAATCCACCCGCGGTCTTCGCAGGTGACCGTGAAAAAGCAGAAGAATTTCTGATGCAGTGGAGCTTATATGAAGGAATCAATTCAACCCATTCTATTATGCGCAGTCCATATCAAAAAGCTATGTTATTTCTCACCTACATCCAAGGAACTGCTGTAACCAAATGGGTAGGATCAATGGTGGCCTGGCTACGAGTCCAGGTCAATGTTAACGGACGGGACCCTCTTGACAATTGGTTGTGGTACAACACCCATTCATCATTCATGAGGCAATACGCAGATACTCTTAAAGAAGAGAAAGCACAAACAGAACTGAGAAAGGGGATCAGAATGGAAAGAGGGGATATTGACGCGTACGTGGCGAAATTCGAACAACTGGTCAGACATGCTGGCTACAATATAGATCAACCAATGGTCCTTGATCTATTTGCAAATGGATTGCCAAACAAATTGCAAGAAACCATTTACCTTCACGACAATCCCACAGACTATGAGGATTGGAAAAGGGCGGCCATTAAACGCCAAGGTCAATATCTCCATTTGAAGAACAAAATTGATCAGTACAAAATACAACCTCGACCATCTCCACCAACTCAAACAAATTGGAGACAGTTCAGACGCCATCCAGATGTGATGGATACGTCAGCTGATCGAGCCAGAGCCCAAGGACGGTTAGCGCATGCAGAAGATGTATTGGCACAACCAAGACCATACCTCAATAATTCGCAACCACCTTTCAAACCTCGCGAAGGATTCTTGCGAAGGAGACAACCTCCCGATCTGAGGGAAGTAATTTGCTATAATTGTCAAAAGAAAGGACACCTCAGTCGCAATTGTTCCCAGCCACGTCAACCACGGAATCCACCGAGACCCTTTAGCAATTCTAGGGGCATGGAAGTGGTGGATGATCGCTCTGAGACAGGAGAAGATCTCCACATCGCTCAAATGGTAGCTGATAATCGCACCACAGAAGAAAGGAAGAATGACTGGCTGCGAACTGCGGCCAATGAAACCGAGGAATTTAAAGCCATGGCAATGCAGGAGTTGATGGGAAACAAGGATTTTGGGGACGCCTAAACCTGACGGCCTGGGTGAGGGCACTACGTTGTAATGCTGTATATGTTACGTATCGCCCATGGCGGTCACGTGACACTCGCCACATCAGGACCAGGATGCGCGCAGGCCGACGACGGCACGGAAGGGACACTGAAAGATCGCGTGGTGTAAGACCAGCGACCTGTAGCTGCCGATATCAGCGGGTCGTGGCTGCCGTTGGGACGCACTCCAGCGGGCCGGGTTTAATCCCCTTTTGGAAGGTGTTCTGGATGGATCAGTCAGGTAGCACTCGTATAAGCGCCAAGGCCATATGCTTACTGAGGCATTACTGATGGCTGACTGACGGACTTACTCAGGGACTTAGTAATGGCGGTAGTGCTTTGTCACTTACTTACTGATGCCTTACTCATGGACACATGCGGACACATGTAGTCGTAGTCATCGCCGAGGACTCAGGTTTAAACCCAGTCCTTGAGCAGTATATAAGTAGTAGTGGGGACGATAGAGTTCCTCACTTTAGCATCCTCAGATTCCCTCTTCTAGGAGTGGTTCCCTGTTGATCGCTAGAGTAATCACACTCATTTGTTGTGGCTTTCCTCTTGCCCTCTGTGGCATAGTTTCGTCTATCTATGGCTATTCCCTGTTTAGGGATAGTCCTATGTTCACTGTTGCTGGTTGAGATGCACTTCGCCAGCGTCGGCTCTCGTCGCACGTCAAAGTCGTTCCTGCACAGGTCACGTGCAGAAGGTTTCGTCTGGCTGCAAGCGCCATTCGTTACAGTATACATAACTCGCTTCCGTTCTATGCGAATTCCAGTATCGATCCGAACCAGCAGCAACAAGGCCGACATAAAAACATTAGTAGACTCTGGAGCAACAGACAATTTCATAAATCCACGATTTGTGAAACGAATGGGATTGGGCGCGGTTTTATTGCCAAACCCAAAACAGTTATTCAATATCGATGACACACTAAACAAAAAGGGATCAGTCACCCATTTTGTCGATTTACAAATATTGACAAAAGGAATTGTCAGGAAAATGAGATTCCTCCTAGCGGACATCGGAAAAGAAGATCTCCTCCTTGGATATCCATGGCTCAGCACTTTCGAACCAAAATTCAGTTGGAAACATGGCACAATTGATGAAAATGTGTTACCAATCGTAATCAAATCATGCCATCCCAAGGTCAACATCAACGTAGTAGCTCGTCTACTTTCGGATGTTGTAAAAGACAATATTGTCGCAAAATTAGGGGAGCATAGCTCTATCAAAGGAGCCGCCACTGATCTCGCCATAGCCACAGGACCCAAAGAAAAGATCCAAATACCGGTCGAGTATGACGACTTCAAAAGAGTTTTTAGCGAAGAAGAATCCCACCGATTTCCCCCTGCACGGGAATGGGATCACGCTATCGAACTCAAAAGCAATGCCCCAGATCACATCAACTGTTCTATATATGAACTCTCTCAATTGGAGGACAAACCATTACGTGATTTTATCACGGAACAACTCAACAAAGGGTACATCCGACCCTCTAAATCGCAGTACGCCTCTCCGTTCTTTTTCATCAAAAAGAAGGACGGAAAACTACGCCCAGTACAGGATTATCGGCGAATTAACGAATTCACAATCCGCAACAATTACCCATTGCCGTTGATTCAAACCCTCATCAAAGACCTTAGCGGTGCACATATATACACCAAACTCGACGTACGGTGGGGATACAACAACATTCGTATCAAAGCAGGCGATGAACATAAAGCGGCGTTTAAAACGCCATATGGACTTTTCGAACCCACTGTGATGTTCTTCGGACTAACCAATTCCCCCGCCACATTCCAAACTATGATGAATCACATATATCGGGACACGATTGCAAAACATGACGAAAAAGGGACCACCATTCGGGTTTATATGGACGATATCGGTATCGCCACCCGAACAAATATTACTGATCATGTCAATGCAGTTCGGGATGTGCTAAAGATAGCTGCGAAGTACGACCTATTTTTCAAGCCGGAGAAATGCACCTTCCATTCGACATCTCTTGATTACCTGGGGGTAATCCTTGAAAAAGGGGTAACACGTATGGACCCTGTAAAGATCGCGGGCATTAAAAATTGGCCAACGCCAACCAAAGTGAAGGACGTACGATCTTTTTTGGGTTTTTGCAATTTTTACCGTCTTTTCATAAAAGGATTTGCGTCAATTGCCAAACCACTAAACAATCTCACGAAGAAAACAACGGAATGGCAATGGGGCTCAACGGAACAACAAGCATTTGAAGTATTGAAGAGACGGGTTACAAGCGAACCTGTGTTGGCACATCCAGTATTGAAAGATCAATTCGAATTGGAAGTAGATGCTTCAGGTTTCGTGGTGGGAGCGGTGTTACTCCAAAAGAAAACTGATGGCAAAAGACATCCTATAGGCTATTACTCCGCAACCCTCAATACAGCAGAACGAAATTATGACATCTACGACCTTGAACTATCAGCAATAGTCAAAGCGTTACGGCACTGGAGGCCTCTACTAGCGGGATCACCCCATAAAATCAAAGTATTTTCAGATCACATGAATTTGCGGTATTGGAGAGAACCACAGAAGATCAGTCGACGGGTTGCGAGGGAAGTACTTGAATTGTCGGAATATGATCTCGAGATTCACCACATAAAGGGGACTGCAAACAGACGAGCAGATGCATTGTCAAGACGACCCGACTACGATCACAGGGAACAAGACAATGAAAATGTCACGGTGTTACCTGATAAAATATTCATACGAACCAGCAACGCCCACCGTACAGGAATGCCTAATCAGTCATTTGCAACGATCACGGTAGAAGAAATGAGGTCAACCAACCACAAAGATGAACAAGATGAAGACGTTATCAAACCTTGGGTCGATCCACACAAATTGAAAAGGATCAATGGGGTATGGTATAAAGAAGGCAGAAGAGTAATTACCAAGGGAAGTGAAGAGTGAAAATCAATTATTACCGCTCATCACGACACCCCAGTACATGGTCATCCAGGGATAAGCAAAACTGGCAAAATAGTAGAACGATACTATTGGTGGCCAACAATTCGACAAGACGTATTGGCATACGTTAGAGGCTGTGCGGAATGCCAACGACACAAAATCAATAATCGCCCTATTAGGGCTTCACTACAACCCATATACCCTAAACCGGAAGCTATGCCCTTCGAGACTATCGCTCTCGATTTCATCACTAAACTACCTGTCACACAGGGTTACGATTCGATCCTTACGTCACTGATCATGACTGTACCAAAGCATCTGTGTTCATTCCTTGCAATGAAGAGATCAACGCAGAAGAAACAGCAGCGTTGTACATCAAACATGTGTTTATGCGGTATGGATTACCAAACAAAATCATTAGCGACAGAGATCCCAGATTTGCGTCCAAGTTCACAAGAGAACTATGCAAACAACTTGGGATAAAACAGAACATCTCCACCGCATACCACCCTCGTACAGACGGACAATCAGAACGAACTAACCAATGGCTCGAACAATATCTCCGCTTTTGGGTAAATGAACGACAAGACAATTGGAATCTTTATCTTCCAATAGCAGAGTTCACGCATAACAATTGGCCTAACGAAGCCACAGGACAGTCTCCATTCTTCCTATTGATGGGGCATAACCCTCGTGCTGATTGGAATTCAACGCCCAGTCCTATGCCGCAAGTGGTGTTGCGCCTTGATCAGTTCAAACAGGCACGGGAACATGCTCAAAAACAAATTATCAAAGCCCAGAAGTCATGGGTATCACATAAAGATACGCCCAAATTCCAAATCGGGGATCGTGTATGGCTAGAGGGACGTCACCTGAGGACGCATCAGCCAAGCGCCAAGCTTGCGCCCAAACGACATGGACCTTTCCAGATCATCCAGGTGATATCTCCTGTCAACTATCGATTGGAATTACCCACCAAGTGGAGCATTCATGATGTGTTTCACATCGATCTTCTCACCCCCTATCGAGAGACTTCCTTTCATGGACCAAATTTCCCAAGACCTCCCCCTGAATTAATCGATGGCAAAGAGGAATACGAAATTGAGGAAATTCTAGACCAATGGCAATTCGGCAGAACAAGGCGCAAACAATTCCTTATCAAATGGAAGGGGTATCCAGACTCGGAGTCGCAGTGGGTCAACGCCACTGACGTACATGCCCCTGACGCCTTAGCTGAGTTCAAACGGACGTTGAATTCTACTCCCTCACGTATAAAGACAGGCCATTCACTGGATGAAGCACATCAGTTCTTCCTTGTCGAACAATGACCACTTCTCCCACTGCTGCCTCCATCACTTCACAAACATCTTACCATCTTCCCACCGTTACTCAACCCACTTATGCCGAGATCGCCGCTGCCTTTCGATGCATCGGACCCGGGGATGTCATCCCTGAAACCCCTGATGTATGCGGACACGATACTGGAGGATTGGAGGAAGACCAATCGGAGGTGGAGGAGGGAGCTCCTACTCGAGTCGAGAATCTCATTGTTCCACAAACGCTTATCAAAGTTCCAAGCGGCTCCGACCTCAGTGATGTGGTCAGAGTTTGTGGAAGTTGTAAGCAAACCGCCCTGTCATGTCCAGGCCATTCTGACGCCAACGACTCCCACATCCACTATGATTGCGGACAACTCATCTACAACTGTACATGTAACAACGACCCCGTCAAAATCCCTCCGCCGCCAACGCCTCGATATATTAACGTTGACCCTCCTACCAACGTCATCATGGACCCCGCGACGTCCTGGGGTATTCACATCCGTGCCACCCTCCGAGCTCGGGAGTCCGACTCGGACAAAGAAAATCAAGATCCCCGCCAAGTATCGGAATCCCAGGATGAAGGGATACCACTTGTGCCGAGGAGGACGAGGCGAGGAAGAAGAGCTGGTGTGGGAGCAGCAAAAGAAAGCCCTTGCTTCCCTGACTACCGAGGAGGTGGAGTCCCAGCCGACCAACAACGCGCTCGAGACAAGGCTGACGCCCCTGACGGATTCGAACTAAATATCCCCCCAGATTCATCAACTTCCGTATGACTGAGAATGGTCATATCACGGTTGCCAAGTACATCCATGTGATGCCTGGCAACAACCCCATTGTATACGGATGTATGATAAAAGGAGGGGAGATCCAACAAGGTGAAGTCCACGCCGCTCCTGATTTCGATAACGTGGATAACGACCGCCATTACACGCATGACCAATTGCGGTATTTGCGACAGGATTTTGGTGATCGCCAAGGGGTCGACTTGGCCATGGGGCAGATCCCTGATCGGTCGCTATGGGCGGAGGTCCTTCGATACCGGGCTGTCACCAGCCGGTACTCCGAATTGGCGGAACGCATTACTGCTCTAGAAAATGAGCAGTATGTAGTCGGTAACGAAGTCAGGAAGTGTACGCGTCGGCTGGAGGAGGCTAATGGACACAGCGGATCATGGATCAGGAGGTTTCGATTTGTCGAGGTGCGACCATTATTCCCTGGGTGTTTGAACGAGGACGTTCTACCTGAAAAAGGGGTAATGTCACGGTTTGACATGTCGCGGACTGATAATCATCATCATTACGAGTTCTCGGAGTTCGGGACGCTTACTACTCGGTTATGACTACGATAGTAAGCCCTTATTAGTCATGGACACTTACGCGTCGCCGGCATTTGGGTTCGCCGGTGTTTCAGATAGATAGTGACTCATTACTAGGATAGTTGTACTAGGGTTCAGTATTCCAAGCTGCGCTTTAAAGCCAGCGTGTAACTGTATATAAGTCGTGTAGTGAAGACCAAGACTCTCCAGCTTGGTCTTCTTGAATCATCACTGTTGTCTTCTCTTCCTTCCATCTTCTATTCGCGTTATTCCAATCAGTCGATTGAAGCTTATCCCTCGGGATACCCTAGTGTCTACCAAGTGACCTAGTGGCTGTGCAACTTAGCTAAGTTGCCCGTGTCAGTCAAGATTCATCCATATACTCGAGTATCACGTCACAGATCAGTTCAAGTCGAACAAGCGTTTGGTGATAACGCAACACTTGTGTTCGTCCCCTTCCTTGATCCGAATGTTATTATATCCTTGTCGGACATCTAGCTTGCTGAATATTTGTGCTCCTCCGAGATCCCTGATTAGGTCGTCAATAAGGGGGAGCGGGTACTGATTTCGTATCGTCCATTCGTTGATTTTTCGGTAGTCCTGTACAGGTCGTAGTTTTCCATCCTTCTTTTTAATGAAGAAGAAGGATGACGCGTACGGGGATTTTGAAGGACGAATATATCCCTTCTCTACCTGCTCGTTGATGAATTCATCCAGCGCTGCGTCTTCTACCCTTGTCATTGGGTATACTTTGCAGTCGATTACGTCGGGGGCTCCTTTCTTGAATTTGATTTCATGATCGCAGCTTCGTCTTGGTGGGAACCTTTTTGCCTCGTCTTCGTCGAATACCGTTGCGAATTTTTGGTATTCTTTTGGTATTTGGACCTTTTGGTGTATTGTTTAGCTTCGATCGCCAGTTCGACTGCCGACCGCCGTCCATGCACTTGTTCATCTAGTTCTGTCACTATTTGTTCCTTCGTTTCCGTTGTGAACGTTCGTGACACTTTCTCGTCATCTGCTTCTTCGTTAAGCAACCTTGCTAGTACTGCTTTTTTGTCATTTGGATTGATCGTTCGTAGTACTATAGGGAGCTGTTTTTCGTCAATAGTGGCGTGGCGCCAGCTGAACCTGGGTTCGTAGGTTGCGAGCCATGGATATCCCAGCAGTATGTCTTCCTTCCCTATGTCGGTGATAAGGAAGCGCATTTCTCTTTGAGTTCCTCCTGTTTCCATGTTAAGCATAAGATAGTGTGTGATCTGTCCCGCTTTATTAGTGGTATCGTCGATATTATAGATGTTTTTGGGCTTATCTAGTGCCCATTGTCCTAATCCCATCCTTTTGACAAATTGTGGATGGATGAAGTTATCAGTGGCTCCTGAGTCCACTAATGCTTTGATGTCGGCCATGTTGTAACTTGCACAATAGACACTGGTACTCTCATAGAACGGTAGCGCATAATGTACACAGAGTTACAACGTATTGCCCTCACCCAGGCCGCCGGGTTCAGGCGTTTCCAAAATCCTGTCCCATCAATTGTTGTAGGACCAGGTCTTTGACTTCCTCGTCATCTCCCGCTACTCCTCGTAGCCATTCCGCCGCCTTTTCTTCTTTAGTTGGCACGGCTTCTGTAGTACGTACTTGTGTGTCGCGGCGTCTCCTGGGCTGCCTGCAGTTGCGACTGATATGACCCATCTTCTGGCAGTTGTAACACTGCGTTTGGCTGTGGTCTCGTTTGAATTGTCTTTGGATGAATCCCCCTCGTGGTGGGAACGGTGGTCTAGTGTTTCTGGGGTGGTTTGCTATGATTTCCTCGGCTCCCGCTAGTCGCCCTCGTACACGGTCTGCTGAGGTGTCCATTCGGTCATCATTCTGGAGTGGTGCGAGCAACTTAGCTAGTGCTCCTCCTGTCGCGCGTCCTGGTTTGAAGGCGTCAAGGTTTCCCCTGACTGTCTGCATGTGAATCCATTTTTGCTGCCTCTTCAAGGCGGATTCCCTCCATTCTTCATAGTTTCGGGGATCGTCGTGTTGGTACATGGTTTCATACAATGCTCTTGGTAGTCCTCTTGTGAAGTATTTGAGCGTTTGCTCGGCGTTGATATTGTACCCTGCGTGTCGAACGAGTTGTTCGTATAGGGCAACGTAGTCGTTGATTTTTCCATCCTTCATGTGTATTCCTGCATCTAATTGCGCCTGCGCTCGTTCTTTGCTAAGAACGTCGCCGAACTGCCTTTGGAAGGCGTTGAGCAGGTTTTCCCATAGCCTGTTGTCGAATTGATTGGTTCCCGTGGCCACTTCGTTTACAAGCCATCGGCTCGCGGACATGACCCATTGGTTAACCGTGTTTCCCTGAATGTATGTTAGGAACAACATAGCTTTTTGGTATTTGTTCAGCATAGCTGAATGGTTTGCGTTGACTCCTGCGTAGACTTCCCATTGGAGGATAAAGGCCTCTGCTTGTGATCTTTGTCCTGTAAACGTGGGTGGTGGGTTGCCGATGAATTTGTCTTACCCCCTTGGTGTGCGTTGTGGGCTACCGCAGGTCCTGCCAGGGGTGGTCCTCCTCCTGGCGGTCCTCCTCCTGGTGGTCCTCCTCCTGGTGGTCCTCCTCCTGGTGGTCCTCCTCCTGGTGGTCCTCCTCCTGGCGGTCCTCCCCCTGATGGTGTAATGGTGGGAATGGCCTGTTTTCTGGCGATGGTACTCGGTTGCGGTTGAGCCTGAATTCGTGGAACATGTTAGTTCCTTCAGGGATGCTTGGTGCGTCAGGGACGTCCGGTCCCATGGCTGGTTGACGGCTTCCATATCTTCTGGTTGTAGTTGTTGGACGTGGCCTGTTTGTTCGTTGATAACGAGTCGGGGTGGCGATACTTCTGTTTGAGTAGTCATGTAGCTGTATGGCATTCCTCTAATTGGTTCGGGAATATGCAACTCAGCTGTTTGCCGGCTAGTGCGTCTACCTCTGGTGACTGCACTGCGATTGTTTCGGGTTCAGCTCCAGCAGCTTCACTTCGTGGGGTTGGCGATCGTTCGCTAGTATGACTTGACGGGATGGAGTAGCTGTTCGTAGTTGATATTCGGCCCTAGGTGGTTCTGTTTCGAGGTCTTGTTCTTGGCCGTCTATGCCTCCTTGTCGGCTAATTGGTCGTGCTTCGACCAACGGTATGTTGATGTGTAGATCGTCGGCGGCTGGTCGTGTTGCTTCGAAGTAGTTATTGGTGTTGCTCCACCTAAGTTCGACCCAGCAACAGCGTTCTTTGTTGAACACTATGGGGTGAAATCGTTGTGCTGTAGCCGCTTCTGCGTAATATCCTGTATTGTTTTCGTCGGATCTTCTGGTGTCCAGTACGTGCCGCCACCTTACTCGTCCTATGAGGTAGGAGTAGGTGCGTCTCGTTCTCTTGAGTCGATACGATAGGGCACGAAGTCCCAACCGTCCTTGGTGTTGAGAGTTGCCACGGCGTTCGTTTTTTGGAGAGCTTGGATTTAATGTTACGTGCGAGCTGCACGTGAGCCTGACTTAGGCAACGTAGAGTGAACGCGGTGACTCAGCAGTGGTCTTACTCAAGCACGAAGGCTGAGCGACGTCTCAACGCTTGAAAGCGGAGTTGACTTTGTTTGACACGCGGCCCCAAAATGGACAGAGAGAGAGAGAGAGAAACACGACTTTGGATAACAAGGTAAGAGAGGTACAAGAAATCCAAGCTATCGACTACAACAGTCGATAGCTTCCTTATAACACTATCGGCGATCCGCCTTCGTCAGCGAGACCGCCACTACTACTATCTGCTGGGTAATCATCCACAGGTGTTCAGTCATCGTATCGTAATCATCAGTCAGCTCTCAGTCATCGTACAGTAATCAGTCAGTAAGTCATCAGTCATCGCGTACTAATCGTCCCCTTTGATCACGCCCCCTCAGTTATCGGTTAGGTCAGATACTCACTATGACCCGGGACGTTACAGTGAAGTACATGCCGCCCCCGATTTTGACTCAGTCGAGCGTGATTACACACATGATCAAATGCATTATCTTTGACAGGAGTATGGAGATCATCATGGCGTCGACTTGGCCATGGCTCAGATCCCAGATCGGTCATTGTGGGCAGAGGTCCTTCGTTATCGAGGACTGTCGACTCGTTATTCCGAGCTTGCGGAGCGGATTACCACTCTAGAAAATGAACAGTACGTGGTTGGTAATGAGGTCAGAAAGTGTACTCGTCGTCTGGAAGCTGCCAATGCATTACAGAGGATTATGGACAAAGAGGTTATGGTTAACAGAGGTGCGAGGATTATCCCTTGGGTTTTCGAACGTGGACGTTCTGCCTGAAAAAGGGGTAATGTCATGATTTGACATCACATGGACTCATATCTCAGCATCATTACGAGGTTTCAGAGTACGGGACACTTACTATACGGTTATGACTACGATAGTAAGCATACATTACTCATGGACACTTACGCGTCGCCGGCACTTGGGTTCGCCAGTGTTTCAGGATAGATAGTGACTCATTACTAGGATTGTTGTACTAGGGTTTGGTATTCTAGCTGCGCTTTAAAGCCAGCGTGTAACTGTACTTAAGTCGCGTAGTAAAGACCAAGGCTCTCTAGCTTGGTCTTCTTGAATCTTCACCACTGTTGTCTTGTCTTCTTAGCATCGTCTCGGCTTCTTCCAATCTATCGATTGAAGCTTACCCTTTGGGTACCCTAGTGTTCAAAGACCTAGTGGCAGTGCAACTTAGCTAAGTTGCCAGTGTTGAACCAATATTCATCCTTATACTAGGACGTCGTGTCACAGATGGGTTCAAGTCGAACCAGCGTTAGGTGATAACGCTACAATACTACCGAAGAAGCTGACAATGATGTGGACTGATCACCGCCAATTACTGTTGTCTATGGACCAATGGCGGAGGTCGGCTACGAGGCACGAGGGCTACCACCATACTGAGAGGCACACGACCACTCACCTGTCACTAGCGCCGAGTGTATGAGGTGAGGCGCCCTCTCCGTGCCCTATCACCTACCCCCAGCGGGTTCGTCCGCAACCACGGGATGAACTGGGTACCCATGATCATCAAGCACGAAGGTCGACGCATCCCCGCCTAGTACGTACGAGTCAGAATGACCGACAACCCAGAGGTCTTCAGGACGATGGGGAGGACGGCGCCCATATATCGGGGGGATATCCACGCCGAGCCATGTTGAGACATGGGGCCCGCAGCTGAGTACACCTGCGAAGAGCTGCAGTACATTCACGCTGACTTCTGGGACAAGCGACAGGTAGACGAGGCTCTTGCGAGGCTGGGGGATATTTCCCTGGCTGCTGAAGTGAGACAATACCGCACGTCCCAGGAGGTCATCGCTGAGTTGGAAGCAGTGATCAAGAAACTTGAGGATGACATTTTCGTCCATGTCGATCGATCGCCACACTCGGTGAGAAGACTGGGCCAAGCCCATGCCATCAGAAGAATACAGGACGAGCACAAGACGGATGTAGGTTTAACCACGGTACCCAACTGGGTAGTGGAGCGTGGGCGCTCACCCTTGTGAAGGGGGTGATGTAACGATTGGCACAGTAAGCAGGATGATGAGTCCTCCCGAATACTTACTCAGCGGACTGATGATTACCAATGCTCTTAGTGAGCATTTACTGTACGATGACTGTACGATGACCAAGGGTAGTAGTAGTATGACTGATGATAGTAGTAGTGGCGACACCACTGATGAGAGTGGACGCCTAGAAATGTTTATAAGGAAGCTGTCGACTGATGTGGTCAACAGCTTGGATTTCTTGTAATCTCCTCGACTTGTCACCTTCTCCTCTCGCGAATCATCAGAGTCTTCTCCATCTCACTAGACCTGCAAGGTCGACAGGAAGAGGACCACGAACAGACAACATACCAATAACTATACTCGGTATTATTGGAACTCCGCCTTCACGCGTTGAGACGATCACTCAGCCTTCGTGCTTGAGTACGACTGTTGCTGAGTCACCGCGTTCACTCTATGTTGCCTAAGTCAGGCTCACGTGCAGCTCGCACGTAACACTTGAGCACCTGGAGGTGGTATGTGTATGTGAGGTTGTATTAGTGTCAGTCAGAACAAGAACGTCACACCTTTTGCAGCTCAACATTATCTATCTGCGAAGTGGATAGAGGTATGATTGGTTGGATGTCAAGAAAAGAATCGTCCAACATTTCAGAGTCGTCGACATTTTCATTCAAGTCGAAATCTTCAGTGGACATGATTGCGGTAGAAGTGGGGTGCGTTGAGGGGGTGAGGTGACGAGTGGGGTGTCAGGACGAGGCCTTGTTTATATCGTCCTATAGGTTGTCATCAGTGGCCAATGAGAAGGATCACTCACAATTAATGAGTACATGCCGTAGTTGGATGTAATAATCCACGTTGTGAGAGCCCTACTGAATTACGTGTAATTCAGGAGCCGTGGGGCACAGATGGTGAGTGTAACACGATAGGGTTTTCTGGGGTGGTCAGCACAAGCTCAAGATAATAGATTAATCGTACTTGCGCGATGGTTAACCTGCCAGGGGGGAAAGAGCCTCTGCATGGCTTGCAGTGGCGAGTGACAGAGCCGACTTACGTTTCTGGATCCCCCTTCCATAGCCAACTTCATTACACATAAATACCTTCCCGATGTTTGCTTGAAACACGGCTTGAGTAGTGTGGAACCAGCAGTTTGGTGTAAACCTCAAGGACTCACCATGTGATGCCGGCAAGTGTCTCGATCATCCTCATGTTAGAGCACATTGAAGAGCCATATGGTGTCCATAAGGACCACAGAAGGAGTGGCAGGGACGGTTGACAGTTGTGATCCCTGGACCAAAGAATCAGAAAGACGATTGCATTGCCGCTAATTGTTTGTGTTGCCCGAGAGAACCGAGCAATGATAGCCACAACAGATTTGCCCATCACGATGGCGGTGCCAGTGCCAAGACCAGATTGAGCGTCCTTGAGGAAGCTGAAATCCATTCTGCGGTATAGAATATTAAGTGAGCGGGAGTAATAAGATGCAGCTTGTTCACTTACAATACTTCTTCACATTTGGGCTTCAGGAGTACTGGGACACAACTCCCACCAGGAATGATCCCAAGTAAGTTGTCCCAGCCACCGCATTGGCACCTCCAGTGTGTTTCTTGATCAAGTCTTTCAGAGGAATGATCTCCTCTTTCTCTCTCAGTCGACGTGTGGATCCTAAATCAAAAATGTTTCAGGCATATTCTAGGTGGTTAGGATAAGTTATTATGCACCTAGTTCTGTGTGAGGACAATTACGTGTTTGTGCTATGTTGCAAGCAGTGCTGCACATGCGTGACGACAATCACAAGGCAGAATTACCTTGCTAGCCATCGATTAATGCCCACCGTAATATCTCAGGCTCTTGCATGTATGGGGTATTAGAGGTAAGCGGAGCGATTACATTGAACGAAAAGCAGAAAAAAAAATATCATACTGTAAACATTTTGAGACATCGGAGGAACAGATCCCCAGTGTGGTCAACAACGTCCATAACCAAATAATCCCCTGACTTATCAAAGTCCGGAACCAACGGAGCGCCACGGATGATGGTTCATGCAAAGACGAACTCTGTTACATTACGGCGAGCGCGGACACAGCGGAGCCCAAGGTCACGATTCTTCACACGCTGTGGACCTGTGGGCGCATCGAAGGGCTGAACCAGACATATGGGATACGAGGTATTAGCAATAGAGACGGTGAACATGAGGATAAGTTGAGCGAATATAAAACCCTTTGTGGTCTGCACGATGATGCCGTCGTGTCGCAAGTCGCCATGAAAATTCGGGCTGCAGTGCAGGATATTAATATATTGCTTTTGATCGACCTTGGACTCATAGACAATCTTCATGGATCTGTACTCGATAATCTATTAAACGGTCAGCATTAGGAAGGGCGATCTCAAAAGTTACGGGGACTCAGGGAGTAACTTACATTGTCACTAGGACTGAGCTCAATTGCATATGACATTTCCTCGCCACCCTCATTACTGGCTTTGAGTTCTGCTGTCAGCCATTTAGCAAGATGTATATGAAAGCTGTCCCCAAAGGAAAGAAGTGTCGCTGGGGGCTGCTGTGAGTGTAACAAGATATGTTCGTTGTAAAATACCTTCCCCCATAATCCCCGGCCCTGCGCAGTGCTTAGTGATCCTGGTAACAGATCCAGGTGAGTTGGCAATTGTTCATCAGGTGTCAACGTGTTAGCATTGAGCTTGTCGATCTCGTTGATCTGGCTGCAAATGAGGACAGACACAAATGTGACGTGCTCAATCCGTAAGATCTAATACAAAAAGTGTCAGATAAAATTGCATATGGAAGTCCATGTTACCTGTGGGGCAACGTTCTTGAAGTTTGTTCACAAATTATACGACTTCTTGAGGGGCCCATGCATCTTCTCATTGGGCTTCATGTTGTAATTGCGAGAGGCCCCCTTCGCCTCGATATTGTTGAAGCTGTGCACTAGTGCGTGCATCTTCGGGAAGTTCCATTTCTTTGCAGGATCGTCTTCTGTTGCCTCTAGCATGGACACGTCGATATATTCCTAGTCATGATTAGCCTATGAGTTGTTATAGAGGTTACAAAATATCACATACCTGTATTAGACTTCCAAATGTCTTAAGCTCCCGTCGTCCGGCATCGATTGTGATTTGAGTGTTTCCTCAAACGAAAGGTACAAGTCGACAATTGAGAAGCTTCGCAATGTGCAAAGCAGGGCCCAGCCTTTCTTGTCGCTCCGTGGGATGATGTTGTGTGCAACAAATACAAGGATCTGAAATAGAGATTCTCAGAATGAAAATGTAGAAAAGGAACTAACATACCTTTGATATATCCTCATATTTCGAGCCATCGGTGAAGGAGACATTCATGACCTCTCGAAAGTGGGTCAGACCACTCCAGCGAGGTACGGCATGAAACCTGAGTTCGCAATGCAACACAGTTTAATTAAACTGGAGAGTAATATAAGAAAACTTACTGAGCGTCCAGCTGTGCCACTTGCTGGCGACCATAGCCCTCTATCAAGGTCTTGAAGATGCCCCAGAAGTGATAGCCAAAAAGACCGCTGTTGTTGGAATGCAGCCTATCAAAGGACAGTGTGCAATATGGGTCCATGAGGGGCAAGTTCCAGAATATATTCTGGAAAGTGACATGAGGCACGTAACGGATGAGAAGGAAAAAGTGACACTTACATTGACATTACGAACACCTTGAGTGGAGAGAAGAACTTCACGATCTTGTGCGCATGTAGTGTTCCGAGCCTTCATCACAAGTTCGTGTGTCTCAGCGGCTGTTCTGAGGGGCCAAGTCTTCATGATATCCGAAAGCTCAGCATGGTTAGCAAGGCATCTTGGACATGGGAATTTTGCATTGGACCCATGGGTTAGAGCCATGACAGTCCTAGTGATCACAAATCAGAGTCCAGGACAGTAACAGCAAGAGAGAAAGGGAGGATGTACTGTTCTTCATAATCCCCAGACAACATGAGAACAGTGGGGAAAAGCCACCGTTTCACGCCATCCCCACACTCAAGCCAACAGCCAGACTTCGACAGCACAACGATAGACTGGACGATCGTCAAGAAAGCTTGATGCCATACCATACATTTGTGAGTGATGAATTCGGGCTTCTTGGTTTCCTTCGGGTCTTCTTTAACCTAGAAAATACATTAGCAGCGAAGAGATGTAAGTATGAGCGTACAATTGGAAGCCACCCTACGACACGCCCCCCACCGAAACCATTGCCATTTTGAATACTTGTGGGAAGGTTGGCACAATGCACAACCACTGGGTATCCTTGTGCCATCCCGAAACTTGAGAGTCGTGTCTTGTCAGTGTATAATATGAAGCAGAGGGGATTCCCGCTGGTGGGAATTTGCGACTGCAATGGAACAGATTTAATTGGGCATCAAATACTGCAAACCACGAAACACGTACTTGGACATTCCAGAAATCATCTGCTGACCATGGTTCATTGAATACACGAATAGACAATCCTTCATAGCATCGGAAAATCCTCTCCACGTCCCAGCAGAAGTGAGGAGCCAGTTGTGGTGACTGGACTAGATCGGTCGCCCAATCCCAGAGCGAACGGTGGTAAACATCATAGTTCAATTCATGGCCCTTGTACAATACAGTTGTTGTAGATAGTTTGAACTAAGAAACATGAGCCCATCTCCGAGACATCGCTCTGGAACTCACAGGGGATAGCTTCATAGATGCTCGTTCCCAGGCACTCTGAACTTGCAAAAAGGTTTTAAGGGTCACTTTTCCCTTACCGGTGATACATAAATCGATGATCCGCAAGAGCTTATCCGAGAGCTCAATTCCCAAACACCCATCCAAGATGACTTCTGAAATCATGAAGTCCTCGCACGTTTCAAAATAAGGAGACCAGGGTTCAGTCTGAACTTGATAAATGGAGGGAGGAGGGGCGGAGCTAAGGCCATTAACAAGACGGGTTGTAGCGGGCCTGCCACTTTTGGGATGATACCGTGTCTGGATTCCATTGAATGTGGTGCTAACAGGCACGGCCATTGACTCATGGTCTGGGGACACAGGTGAACACCAGAGTTGATCGACTATTCTGATAAACGAGATGTCGTACCTGAGATGTCCAGGTAGGTGTCCGGTTCGGGGATCGTAGAGTACTCGTGGATTGTCGGTGTCCCAAGGGAGCTTGGAGCTTGGTAACAGTGAGTTAACGCAGGAAGGAAAGAGAATTGAATACCGCGCACCTGCAAGGGCAGCCTGCGCCCGGTCAAACATCTCTCGGTCATACTCCCATTGTCCCTCATCTTCCTTCTTCTGCCTCTCACACTTCCTGATGTGCACGGTGAAAACCTGCGGACGGAAGTGACCCCCACAAGTTCCACAGGCCATTTTTCCTGCCATTGCTTCAGAAGATCGTTTTGAAGTTGTAACTTTTGGCATTTCTGATAATGAATAAACACAGAGAGAAAAAAAAAAGGGGGGGGGGGGTACAGTGATGTGACGATACAACAAGGCAATGGTTGGGATAAAAAGAGCAAATGAGGAAAGCAACGATCATAAGATTAATCAGCTAAGGCACATGGTTATCTTAATCTGAACTTGACCTTGATAATAATCGTCGACTGGACTCATTAAAATATTGGCTAATAATTCCGATTGCCCGGACGTGATCATAAAGTGATCGTAAATGGCTAGATGCAATCATAATTGGCTAGGCTCGATCGGGAATAATCGGGAATAATTACAAGTTGGTTAAGAGCTCATTGTCATTGAGCAGGTGTCGGCTGTAATTAGATCAGATTACTGGTTACAAGTGGGGCTGATTATAAACCCTTTTGTAATGTTTCAACCCAACGCTACCTTCAGTACTGCCTTGGCCTGCAGCACCAGAACACGTGTTGACGACGAGAGCCAACGCTATCCTGAATGACGCCTGGAATAGCCGAATGATGAGAAGTGAGAGCCAAATAATAAGGCCTCAATAGATAAGTCCACAAAGGGACAACAAGACAAGAGGGACAAAGAGTGGACAGCAATGTATTAACAGTGACCAACCATGCTAGTCGTGAGGTGGTATGAGAATACAAAGCTAATGTTATGACACCAGCTTATTTTTCGCTTTTTATGATCATGTGACTGTTTTATTGACAATTACTTTCACATTACCTTACAGTTCGATCATGTGATACTTGATCACATAATCCAGTACTATACGTGACTCACATGGGAGGCCAGTCTAGACCCTGCCCATTTACTTATTGTTCTCTATTCTTAGACCTTGTCACGATCTGACATCGTCTCGCCTTCGGACAACGTCAAAACGTGCCGTTGCATGCATGAACACTGGAAAGATTGCCAAGATTACCCAGAAGCACACAAATGGGTAGGTAAAGATCCAGAATATGAGAAGAAGAGCAGGTACGTGCTCTAGTGTGGAATCAAGGGACAGATGAAGAAGACTACCTTGGAGAAGGAGAAGCGTTGAGGATTGCCCAACTTGTGAGTGGAATGCTAGTTCATGCAGAATCCTCCGTGCTGGCACCTTGACAGCAGGATGTATGAAGACCACGTGATTATGTCACGTGAGGGTCCCGGGTCATGGCATGTATCTGACCTAAGCGATAAGTCATGGGACTTCAAGGATGGAAGAGTCTAGAGTTTTGTATACATGTGACCATGTAGGCAAGAGGTCGGAGGCGGCATTCCCAATAGCCGAAGGTCTGGACAATTCCCAGTATGGGTCGATTCTGATGGAAGGTATTCTGATGCGCTGGTATTGCGCCGAGACATTTGTTATCTTGTGTTCTGATGTCATTTGTGAGTCATATGGTTGTGTTATCTCTGACTCATGTGGGGCCGTACGCCTCATGTACTGTATGTTTCATGATAAGCCCCTGTGGCTTGATGGACAATTCTCATTGGCAGATTAGGTCGTGAGTCGTGTTTACTATAGTTCGAGCTCAGTTAGAATACTGTCTTGGAGTACTATAAGTAGTTGGCAGGTTTCGCCATTAGTCGCTAGCTTAGTTATCTTGAACTTCCACCTGTATTCCTCTCAGGCATAGTCAAGCATTCTTATAGCAGAGTCATTGGTCATTGTGACTATTCTTCTCTCATTGTTCACTTGTGTCAAGAGTTATCTTCAAGTGACGTTGTATAAGGGGACCATCTGTGGTTATTCGCCCCTCTCGAGCAGTTCCTAGGTTGTAAGCCGTGCGCTTAACTTAGAAGGTGATACCAGGAAAGCCTTTGGGTTCAAGTCGAACCAGCGATTCGTGGAATCGTGACAGACCTGCTGCGCACACTATTGTGACTCAGTGCACAGCAGCCCTTTGCCCCGTTACCTATTGTTCCCGTTACTCTTATTGTTCTTGTGACGGCCATTGTTGCTGTGACTCTATTGTTCTCTTTTACTATAAGGTCTCGTCTGTAGTAGCATGTATCCTCAGACTTGACTTATTCTGTATCTTACAGCACAGTCGTTGTCTAAACCATCTTGCTCATCATCAGTCTGATAAGTTCGCCTCTGGCTCACTTATCGCCCTCTCACCAAGGAACCTTTCAACACTATTCCCTTGCACCCCTTTCCCTTATCCCCTCTTATTGTATCTTTGCTATAAGTCCCTTGAGGCGTGCTTAGTACAACTCTATCACAGTAACTCTCTAAGTGCACATTGCACCTAGTACTCTGATATCACACCACCCCTCTGCTTATTCAGTGTCCTCAGGATCCTTAAGCCAAGTCAGCTGAACGTCCCTGCTGTGACATAACAGCTAAGGACCATATCGTCCAAAGCTGCTACCTATATACTGCTCAAGGGACTGGGTTTCAACCTGAGTCCCAAGCTAATCTATAACTCGAGAGATAAGCATATGGCTTATCCTCCAATAAGATACGTCCATTGTCACAATTCCACGAATTGCTGGTTCGACTTGAACCCAAAGGCTTTCCTGGTATCACCTTCTAAGTTAAGCGCACAGCTTACAACCTAGGAACTGCTCGAGAAGGGCGAATAACCACAGATGGTCCCCTTATACGACGTCACTTGAAGATAACTCTTGACACAAGTGAACAATGAGAGAAGAATAGTCACAATGACCAATGACTCTGCTATAAGAATGCTTGACTATGCCTGAGAGGAATACAGGTGGAAGTTCAAGACAACTAAGCTAGCGACTAATGGCGAAACCTGCCAACTACTTATAGTACTCCAAGACAGTATTCTAACTGAGCTTGAACTATAGTAAACACGACTCACGACCTAATCTGCCAATGAGAATTGTCCATCAAGCCACAGGGGCTTATCATGAAACATACAGTACATGAGGCGTATGGCCCCACATGAGTCAGAGATAACACAACCATATGACTCACAAATGACATCAGAACACAAGATAACAAGATAACAAATATCTCGGCGCAATACCAGTGCATCAGAATACCTTCCATCAGAATCGACCCATACTGGGAATTGTCCAGACCTTCGGCTATTGGGAATGCCGCCTCCGACCTCTTGCCTACCATGGTCACATGTATACAAAACTCTAGACTCTTCCATCCTTGAAGTCCCATGACTTATCGCTTAGGTCAGATACATGCCATGACCCGGGACCCTCACGTGACATAATCACGTGGTCTTCATACATCCTGCTGTCAAGGTGCCAGCACCGGAGGATTCTGCATGAACTAGCATTCCACTCACAAGTTGGGCAATCCTCAATGCTTCTCCTTCTCCAAGGTAGTCTTCTTCATCTGTCCCTTGATTCCACACTAGAGCACGTACCTGCTCTTCTTCGTCATATTCTGGATCTTTACCTACCCATTTGTGTGCTTCTGGGTAATCTTGGCAATCTTTCCAGTGTTCATGCATGCAACGGCGCGTTTTGACGTTGTCCGAAGGCGAGATGATGTCAGATCGTGACATCCATCAGTGATACTCCACAGGCTCCACAACATGAGGCAAACAGCCATCAGGGCCAACAGTGATAAGAGTCACAATGACTCACACAAAGGAGATAACACTAATAATAGAAGTCCATCAGAAATATCCATCAGAACCCCAAGATAAGGGCCTGGAACGACCTCGGCTTCTGATAAGCCGGCATGGGCTTTCGCCTGACCTGGTCACATGATCGGAACTTCCCTCAATCACGTGCAACCTGAACATATTCTTATCATGCAATGTCTCGTGGCACAATATTCTTTGCATGCCTTCGCAGGCAGCGCGCACCCTTCATGTGCGCCAAATGTCACATGACCACATGGCACGATACGTGACACCTTTCCTGATTTTGCGACATGCAAGATTGATTGCCGGTTCAAAACTATTGTAACAGAGCACTCATGAGAACGAAAGAGGTAAAATATACTTTTCTGTAGTGAGGCTTGAGGCCCCATATACAACGGGTGTCTATAAAGCCCGGGTTTTCAAGGTTAAAATGTCAGAGCTCTCCTGGAGCTCCGTTGTAGTGACAGTTTGTCACATTTAATCACGCCGTCACAAGGAGTTGGAATCTCATCCGTCACGGTAGCACCATTCGAGTTTGAGTCCATCATCATGAATCAATATCCCGATCCTAGCTTGTCCTCCAAGCCTACCCCACCAACAGCATTCTCTTCCAATTTCAAATTCATATTCAATAAAGCTCTCAAGGAGTATAGAAAAAAGACTAAACAGAAACTCACTGCTCATCCACTTGCTGCCCATCTCGATAAGTGCGACTCTCCCGTGGCCATTCTGGCCATACTTCAAGATCAGGTCGACCAGTTCATCCAATCCCGAAGTGGCGATGAGCAATTGCAGAGATGGCTTGTCCCAACGATCAACGTTCTGCATGCATTTTCTGAGACACTTGGCGAAGGGATTAGTTTGGTGAATATCGTTTGACCTCAGGCTGTGAACAATCTCGTTCTGATAACGATCTTGCAGGTTTTTTCTCCTGCCAAAGTGATATTTGTTGGTGCTGGGTGTTGAAACGTAATAAGTACATACGTATCTTATCTATAGCAGTTACGACATTACAGTAGTATCGTACATATGATTACCATATTAGGGTACTCCGTTACGCACAAAGTGGGTGCAACTCCAATATGGAGGGCGCAAGTCTTATCAGTATCACACGTGGTGATATTGAAGACTTCTGGGGTGTTTCACATCAGGCGTCACTGAGAACGCGATATGGTGGACACCTTTACTCATCACTTTTACGCAAACAGACATGGGTGGACCATAGGGACTGGTTTTCCTATAAATGAGGGGAGTAGAGCCCCTCTAAGAATACAAGTCGTTCACTCTACACACACTTGAGCACTCCTCTCTACAAACCTCTATTAGTCTCTAAACCTTCACAAGGTGAGACTCCATGACACTGTTTGCTGGTGCTGCGCAACAGGTTATGGGCCCTGCTACATGGGTACCATTGCGTTCATTGCGAACGACGATGATTGTCGAGCTGTTTAACTACAGTAGCTGTTGTCGACAACACCATCAAGGTTACCTTTGGCAACCTGGTATTGTGTCCCTTGAAGGGCGCAATAAGACCCCATCGTGAGGCACCGACCAGTTCTCAGAGGAGAATGTAACGGACCCCTGGGGCAGCTTCTACCTCCTAGTACGAGGAGATAGCTAATGCCAAGGCTCTCTCTTTTTACTCATACCAGTATTGTGAAAAGCATGCTGATGTCTCATCAGCCTTCACAGATACTATGTCATCCCAACTTAACACCTTCGTCCCCGTCTTTGACGGTCAGGACTACGGCAGCTGGGCAGTGCAATGAAAGCCTTTCTGATGGCGCAAGGGCTCTGGAGTTATGTTGATGGTACCAGTTTGGAACCAGAACACCCCGTTGAACCCACTGCTCCAAAGCCTATTTCTGACAAAGCTTCTGAGAAAGAAGTTGACGTCTTTAATGCTCAAACAGAAATTTACAAAGAGGATAAGGAAAAGTATGACATCTGATGGAATCTTACCCTGACAACTTGAAAAAGTGGCAGGATAAGAATGCCATGGCTGTTGGCAACATCACTCTCCATCTTA
The DNA here is from genome assembly GCA_015025155.1 of Lactarius quietus. Lineage (NCBI taxonomy): Eukaryota > Fungi > Basidiomycota > Agaricomycetes > Russulales > Russulaceae > Lactarius > Lactarius quietus. Next base: position 28,833 of record WITN01000587.1, read on the forward strand.
CTTCCTCCCTTCAACAACTCTTTGCATCTGTCTCTGATGCTGATGACTTATGGTGTAATATCAAAGATCATTACTCCCTTCCTACTGTCCCATCCATCTACAAAGACTTTAAAGAGGTCATCAGTATCCGGTTCAATCCAAACCAGCATCCTGGCCCTGTCTTTGACAAGATGATTGCAGCCTTAGGTCGTCTTGCAGAAGTCAATTTTGGCTTTGGTGTTAGTACGCGCAATATGGGGCTTGACCCACTCCTGCAGGCTACGATAGTCATGGCCAACTTTCCATCCAAATGGGAACATCTTGTTCCTGTTATTCTTTCCGGCACTCGTCTTGATAAACTAACGATCGTGGAAGTTTGTACAACTGTGATCAATCACTTCGAAATGGAAGCAAATAAAGGATGGGTCAAGAGCGGGCAATCTGCCCAGAAGATCTCTGCCGTGAAGCGCAAGCGCAAAAACCCTCGCTTTACCAAGCAGGGTGCTCAGCAGCAGCCTTCATCGTCCACCACACCCTCTAACTACCAGCAGCGGTCTAACAACCAGCGCGGTACCAGAGGTGCAGGACGAGGCAAGTTCGTCAAGGGCAAGGGTCATGGTCAACCTCAAGGCCACTCTCACATCGCATCCACTGCCGCACTCCCATCCCCCACTTCATCTACCATTGCCCATATTGGGCATTCATCTATTACCACCCGCACCGTCTCCCAGTCCCCTCCCACTATCAGGACTCCGGGCATCTACCCCTCCGTTAACAACGCACTTATGCTCACTGAGCATTTGGAAGTCCCAGCGACTATCCAAACGACGAAGACGCTTGAGCAGCACTTCTCTGATTTCAATCAAGAAGTCTGCACACGTTCCAACTGGAACTATGACGAGGAGTATGACTCCGAAGTCGATATCGACATGTCGCAGCCGGGTCCTTCCAATCATATGGAGGACTTTGAGTGCACAACTACCTACGGTGAGTCAGAATTGGCCTCCGTCTTCGATAGTATGTCAATGGACTCACGTGACTCTGATAAAGAGAATCGTGCTCCAACTCCCGAAACAAGGGAGTATGAACTACACGAAGTAGGGTATGTCGATCATCCCAATCTTCCTCCTCTGGAAGTTGCTGTTGCGTCTGGCAAAACCTACCATCTTTACACTAAAGATGAATATGGAAACTGCACGCATACACAAACTCTCAGAGCTCGCAGTTCTGCTGAGCTGATGGATATTGTCTACAGACAACATCAGGACTTTGTGCGGAGACAAGGAGAAGCCATGATGCGTGGAGAGGTACTGGAGCCTACGACTCCAGAAATGCGGGTCATAGACCAATTATACGGGTCTCGTGATGTGACTCCTGCAGGGTCTCGTGCACCAACGCCTGAGCCTGATCTTTCAGCTTGGGACCCGATGATGAACAGCGAGGACACTGTTTCCCTTGATTGGGGAACCGATGAAGAAAGGTACGCCTTTCTCACACAGCACTTATACAATGCTGACAATCAGACAGCCTTGGACCTCTTACTAAAAAGTATAAGGACACCAAGTTGTAAAAATAAAAATGTACCGTCTGTAGTGTCTCCATTGTACTGTATTAATATCGGCGCGCTTGATGTTTTAAAATGCGAGCATGATCAATATTTAACACAGTGTGCTAAGTGTCGAGAAAAAATAAGTTCCATGTGGTTATTAGACTCAGGAGCTTCGGCGCACTTCACTAATAAAATTAGTGACTTCATTGAGTACGAGCCAGCAGAAGAATCTGACCGGATACCGGTTAGAACTGCGTCTAACACTATTTATGTAGAAGGATCTGGAACAGTGCTTCTTAAGCACTATATAAATGACGCTTTAGTAACTACTAGAGTTCATCCAGTTCTCTACATACCTAAAATGACAACGCGGTTGCTTTCTATGGGAGCATTCTTACAACAAGGTATGCGTGTAATGGGCAATGTGCAGCATATTACCTTATACCATAAAGTACAATCATTTGTCCAATGTAAACCCATTTTAAATGGACATCCATTATATTGGCTAGATGCGCAATCTATTGAAGTAGAAGCACAGTCGGCAGAAATGCCACTGATCTACAAAGTAGATTACAATCTTATGCATCGTTGCCTCGGACACCCATCCAAAGAGGTTCTAAGACATGCTAAAGATTATACAAAGGGTTTTCCCGATGGAATTACAATTCCTACAACTGATGATATTTGTCCAGGATGTGCGCAAGGCAAAATGCCTGCAGCATCTCATCCTCCATCTGATACTAGGGCTAAAGCTCCTTTTAATCGTATTCATTCCGATCTAAAGAGCTTCCCTATACCGTCATACCATAAATATAAGTATTTTATCGTCTTTCTAGACGATTATACTTCATATGCATGGGTATCACTCTTACGCGACAAAGCTTCGGCAATTGGCGCGCTTAAACAATGGTTAGCGTTAATTAAAAATCAATTTAACACTATCATAAAAGAGTGGATGTCCGATGCCGGTGGTGAATACAAATCAGATGTGTTCCTTAAAACTTTAAAAAATGACGGCATTACAGTGCTACAAAGCATACCACACACGTCACAGCAAAATGGGCGTGCTGAACGCTTTATGCGCACTATAATGGACAAAGCACAGTCAATACGACTTGATGCTTGTATACCACAGTCATGGTGGGAATTTGCAGTATTACATGCTGTACATTGTTATAATAGAACACCTATGAGTCGCCTTAAATGGCAAACACCATATTTTCTATTAAACGATGAAATTCCAGACATTTCACATCTCAGAGTGTTTGGATGCGGTGCTTATGTGCACATCCCAGAAGCTCGGCGTATAAACAAATTATCCCCCAAAAGCGAGCTTATGATCTACTTAGGTAGACCTTCTGGAATGAAAGGCAATGCCTTTATGCGTCATCATAATACCGTATTCTATTCAGACAAAGCTCTGTTTGATGAAATGTTATTTCCTAATTGTACTACTGGACCAAAAGACGGTAGAACAAGGGGAACAACCCAGTTGAATAAACCACCATCTAATCAACCACCCATTGATGCATCTGAAGACACCACTCCTGGTGATCTTGACTCACCACTTCCCGAGCTTCTCAAAGGGAGACGCGCTCGACAACCCGACGGGGTTGATCAGGTTCCAGATGAACCTGAGGCTACTGTTCAGCCTGATGAGCCGCAAGCTCCGCCTCCCATACCAGATCCTGTACCTCCTCCATTTGAACCGAGGAGATCTGGATGTTTGAGGAAAACAACTACTCTTCCTGAAAATGTCTATGAAGATAAACCTCCTAGTAAAACACTAGTAGACATTGAGCGAAGTCGTACTTGGCGAAAACTGGTTACAAACCAGCCAGGTAGCTCTCGGCAGCGTTTACGCCAAGATCAGCCGATTCCAGGAGGAATTCCTGAGCAAATCAAGCCTGATCCTCCAAGTACAAAGAGTGACTCTTCGCATGCCTCAGAGGATGAAGTAGATCAGCAGTTGCTGACTTGCCTTGCTCAGGAAGGGGGAGTCAAATTCCTGGATCTATTGCTTGCTAAAGCAATTTCACCGCTAGATCTGGAATCACCCGATACCTCCAATATACGTGAATGGACCTTTAGGGACATTCTAAAAATGCCAAGTGATATACAGGAGGAGTGGCGTAAAGCGTGTCGTGAAGAGTTAGAGTCTCTTCGCAAACGCAAAGTCTTTGAACTCGTTGACCCGCCGAAAGGCAGAAAGGTCATCAGAAATCGATGGGTATTTGACTTAAAGTCAGATGGCCGGAAGAAAGCCAGGCTTGTAGCCAAAGGCTTCTCTCAGGTTGAAGGCATTGATTATGACGAAATATTCTCACCCGTGGTATGGTTTGAGACTGTTCGGATGATGTTAGCGCTTGCAGCGTTAAAAGATTGGCACATCTCCGGATTAGATGTCAAAACAGCCTTCCTATATGGTGAACTCGATGAGGAACTATATATGGAACAACCTGAAGGGTTTAAAAACCCCCGCCAGAAAAATAAAGTGATGCGTTTAAAGCGTGCCATATATGGACTAAAACAAGCTGCTCTAGCATGGTGGAAAGCACTTGATAAATCCATGGCTATGTTAGGATGCACACGCTTACTATCAGACTCAGGTTTATTTGTGAATGCAGATAAAACCATTGTAGTGATAGTATATGTCGATGATGTTCTATTCCTTGGAAAGAACAAGTCAGACATTAGTTCCCTAAAGGAACGCTTTATGAAAATCTGGGAATGTCGTGACCTTGGTGATACCCAAGAGTTCTTACGCATGCGCATCATTAAATCCAAGGGTCGAATCCTTGTTGATCAAGTAGATTATCTACATAAAGTGCTGCAGCATTTTAAACTCACGAACACGAAAGCGGTTCCCACACCGCTACCTGAAGGGTATCAACCAGTACCCAATAAAGGTTCACCAGACCCAGAAATTCGCGCGTCATTCCAACAAGTAATAGGATCACTCCTATATATCATGATTGGAACTCGACCAGACATTGCCTATGCAGTGACCAAACTCGCGCAGTATGCTGCAAACCCCACACAAGACCATTTGAATAGGGCACTATATATTTGCCACTATCTCATTGGTACTTCTAGTTACGCTTTAGTCTATGATGGCAAAAGCGATGGGGGTTTACTAGCATATGCGGACTCTGATTGGGCTTCTGACCCAACAACGAGAAAGTCTACTACGGGCTACTTAGTTAAATTAGCTAATGGAGTATTCTGTTGGAATTCTAGAGCGCAGAAATCTATTGCGCTGTCTTCCACAGAAGCAGAATACATGTCTATCTCAGATACGAGTAGACAGTTGGTCTGGATTCGATCTCTCTTTGAAGAGATTGGAATATCCTTAGAACCAATTCCATTATGCGGAGATAATCAAGGCTCCATATTCCTTGCTTCTAATCCTGTACAGGAAAAGCGAATAAAACATATAGACCTATGCTACCACTACATTCGCGAGGTCATTCGCTTAAAGAAGATAGAACTATTGTTCATTGAAGGAGCCGAAAACCCCGCCGATTTATTCACTAAGAATCTGGGATGCATAAAGTTTCTTAAATTTAGGGAACAACTAGGACTTGAGTTTTACTCATCCTAGATAGAGAACGAAATCGTCGCATAGATCTCGGAAGAGCCTGACATTCAGATGGCATACCTATGCATCCGAGTCAGACCCGATCATCTTAGAAGATGTGTCGAGTAATGCCTTTGCGTGGCACACTTGCAAAGAAGTGGAAAAGATCGAGCTTTACCAAAAGTTCAGCCTTAGTCCCAATCTTCTTCACACGACTCTTTCTCTCTCAACACCAATGACATGATGAAGGAATACGACCTACGAATAATACACGAATGATTCTTTGATTGCTGTCATCAATAATCTCTACTGTACTATATTACTTTGCTCAGTACATACACGGTATACTTAGCAAGGGGGAGTGTTGAAACGTAATAAGTACATACGTATCTTATCTATAGCAGTTACGACATTACAGTAGTATCGTACATATGATTACCATATTAGGGTACTCCGTTACGCACAAAGTGGGCACAACTCCAATATGGAGGGCGCAAGTCTTATCAGTATCACACGTGGTGATATTGAAGACTTCTGGGGTGTTTCACATCAGGCGTCACTGAGAACGTGATATTGTGGACACCTTTACTCATCACTTTTACGCAAATGGACATGGGTGGACCATAGGGACTGGTTTTCCTATAAATGAGGGGAGTAGAGCCCCTCTAAGAATACAAGTCGTTCACTCTACGCACACTTGAGCACTCCTCTCTACAAACCTCTATTAGTCTCTAAACCTTCACAAGGTGAGACTCCATGACACTGTTTGCTGCGCTGGTTGCTGCGCAACACTGGGGTCCTCCTCCAAGTCAGTGATCACGTTTTTGTAATTAATGATGGCTCTTGTGATATCGAATGTTCGTAGGCAGCCAAGGAGGTCGAAGCAAGCCAAGACATCCTCATCGATATCTTCGAACGGATCGAAAACTTCTTTAGATGACTCAAGGTCTATATCACGGTCCCACCAATGCCGGCAATGAAGGATATGATGGTAAAGATAATGGTCGAGGTACTGGATATCCTCGGGACCGCCACACAGGAAATGAAGCAGAGTCGAGCGAGTGAGATCTCCCTTCATATCAGGTCGCTCCAGGCTTATGTTTGCTTCTAGAAAAATTTCTAAAGAGGATTACCGGAATCACGAAGCTGGAGGATGGTCTTAACAAGCTCGATAAAATGACGAATGAAGAGGCTCGATTGGCGAACGCGGAGGTCATGAAGCTAGCGCATGGCATTCATATGAAGGTGGAGAGGGTCGATGAGAGAGTTCAGGGAGTCAACGAGAATGTGAAAGTGGTCGAGGGAAAAGTGCAATCGGTCATCGACGGTGCGCAATTGGCCATTGGTCTCATCGATACCGTAACTAACTTTATGCTATCTAGATGGCAAGAAAGCCGTAATAGAAGCCCAAATGATCATGCAAAGAACGGCGTATGATGTAGGCGACGTGAAGCGTTCGTTATTCTCTCCCTTATTCGCCAACAGTCAAATGTCTAACAGATTCACAGGGTGGCAATTGCGAGAGGGCCTTAGAAAATGGCAATCTCCTTCTGATCCGTCCACAAACCACAACTTCGCATCCGACCGTCAGCACGAAGGGACGGCCGAGTGGTTCTGTAAAGGTGGAAGCTTTGAGAAGTGGAAGGTGACAGGTTCCCTGCTGTGGATCCATGGGAAGCGTACGCTCCAATTACTTTTCATGACTTCCACGACCTTATGAACGTTTGTTGCACAGCTGGCTCTGGAAAGAGCATTCTTTGGTTCGTCTCTAAATTAAACTCTCGAATGTCAAGTAACTTATGATAGTCGAGAAGCTCCGCCATTATCAATGATATCGAAAACCTGCATACAGCTGGATTAGCCTCTTTGGCTTATTTTTATTTCGATTTTCGGGATGTTGGCAAGCAATCCCGCGGTGATCTGCTCCGCTCACTTCTCATCCAACTTTCTTCTCGTTCCGATACCTTCTGCGACATTCTTCCTCGGCTCTATGATAAGTATGGCAGGGGCACACTTCAGCCTAGTGACAGCAATTTGATGGATTGTCTAAAGGAGATGCTCACCCTCCCTGATCAGTGTCCGGTTTATCTGATCATGGACGCTCTTGACGAGTGTCCTAATACTACCGGAATCCCATCAGTTCGTGAACTGGTCCTTGACCTTGTGAAGTACCTAGTCAACCTCCGCATTCCAAGTCTTCGTATCTGCGTGACTAGCCGTCCGGAGGTCAACATCCTTTATGCGCTCGACGGCCTCGCGTTTTTTTCTGTGTCCCTTCACGACGAAAGCGGACAAAAGAAGGATATCGATGAATATATCAAATCTGTGGTCCATTCTCCCTCGGATACGCTTATGAAGAGGTGGAGGGAGGATGATAAAGACCATGTCATCCAGACACTCTCAGAACGAGCGGATGGAATGTAAGAAGTTTTAAGGAATATCATCGATAACGCTAGCTTATTCATTTAAGGTTCCGATGGGTTTTCTGCCAGCTGGAAACGCTGCGACATTGCCTCCCACAGAATGTCCCGCATACACTGACCCAATTGCCTGCGACTTTGGATGAGACATATGCGCGGATGCTGAAGGAAATTGGGAAGACCAACGAAGTTTACGCGTATCGTCTGTTACAATGTCTCACCGTGGCTCAGCGTCCACTCCTTGTCAATGAGCTCTCGGAGATTCTTGCACTCGACTTTGAGGCCGAAGAAGGGATACCAGTGCTAAGGGAGAATTGGCGGTGGAAAGACCAGGAAGAAGCAGTGCTGTCAACATGCTCCAGCTTAGTATCAGTTGTCAACAACGACTCTAATGGCATCGTTCAATTTTCTCACTTTTCGGTAAAAGAATTTTTGACCTCGGATCGCCTGGCTACACTGGGCGCGGATATCTCGCGCTTTCATATTCTTCCCAAGCCGGCGCACACAGTCATTGTCAAGGCATGCCTAGGACTTATTCTCCAATCAGGGCATGTCGCTGATCGAGCCGAGGCCTTTCGTATCTCTCTTCTATTTGACTATGCTGATGAGCACTGGCCGTACCACGCCCGTTTCGAGGATGTATGGACAATTGTAGAAGATGGGATCCGACGTCTGTTTGACCCTACGAAACCCCATCTCAAGGCGTGGCTCAAGCGGAAGGCGTTTTCGGTATTTTCACGATTCGGCGACGATTATGACCTTAGTAAACCTCGCGGATCTCCCCTATACTATGCTTCACAATGTGGACTCCACGATTTGGCAGCGCAGCTCGTTGTTGAGAATCCTCAGCAAGCAACTGGTCTTGCTGGTCTATCTCCTAGCCCACTAGGGGCAGCCTTGTGCAACAGAAACTTCGACATTGCAGAGATGCTTTGTCAGTACGGTGCAGACCTCAGTATCAGGGGCTACGACAACACGACTCTTCTGCATGTTGCATCTAGGGCAGGATTTGTTGATCTTGCAATGTGGCTCTTTAACCATGGTGTGCCTGAGAAGGTGCGACCGGACAACCACGAGACCCCCCTGCATTCGGTCAAGGGGAATGGACACAAGAAGCACGGCATAACTGTCGACGTGGCGGACGATAACAACAATACTCCGTTGCACTGGGCATCGCAAGGTGGACACGTCGAAATCATGCGGCAATTGTTATGGCGAGGCGCGGATGTCACTAAGAAGGATCGGATTCACAGGACACCTTTGCATCTAGCATCAAAGGTGGGAAAAGCCGAAACTGTGGAGCTATTGATTGAGCACGGCGCGGATGTCACCGCACAAGATCGAAGGCATGCGACGCCTCTGCATCTGGCCTCGTCTTGGGTGAGTTCCAAAATCGCGATCTATCACAGGGCTGACGCAATTGGACAGTACGACAGCTACTGCTATTCAAGCGAATTCAGCAGTGTCGGCGACACTATGAGGCTATTAATCGCTCACGGCGGAGTCGTGACGGCGCCAGATATGTCCCACTCGACTCCTTTGCATTTCGCGTCCTTCTCTGGGATCTCTAAGATCGTACTGATATTGATAGAGAACGGCGCAGACGTGAATGCGCGAAATGAGACCCACTCAACCCCTTTGCATTGGGCGTCGTCCCTGGGGTGTCCCGAGATTGTGCGGCTTTTGATCGAGCACGGTGCGGATGTCAGGGCAAAGGATTGGAGGCATTCTACGCCTTTGCGTCGGGCTTTATCTTTGGTGAGTGCCAAGACTGCGCCACTCTTGTTCGTACTTCGGCCTGATGTATACGAACAGGATATCGACATCCGTCTGCAACATGGGAATCTGGAGCACGACAAGAAGGTCGAAACTGCTCGGCTATTGATAGAGCATGGGGCAGATGTGACCGCGCAAACCAAGGCCCACTCAACGCCTCTGCATGTGGCGGCTTATTATATGAGCGCCGAAATTGTGCGGCTCTTGATTGAGCACGGCGCAGACGTCAACGCACGAGATGAAACCCATAGAACACCTTTGCATCTGGAAGCGAGACTTTCGAGGGCTGAAACTGTGCAGTCTTTGATAGAGCATGGCGCGGATGTAAATGTAGTAATGGACGGGGGTCACAGCACGCCTTTGCATCTGGCGCTCAATTGGCAACCAGTGAGTGCCAAAGCTGTGTCACTCTAAATCTATCACAAGACTGATTTGTGGACAGGAGGACGACTTCATGAAAATTAAGACCGTGCGGCTATTGGTCGAACACGGTGCGGACGTGACAGCGCAAGATGAAGACTACTCGACGCCTCTGCACATGGCGATTCTGGTGCATTCCGAGAGCAGTGCTGAAAAGGTAAAGCTATTGATCGAGCGTGGCGCAGATGTCACGGCACAAGATAAGAATAATAAGACACCTTTGCATCTGGCGTCGTCTTGGGTGAGTTCTAGGACTGCGTCACTCTTGCTTCAACGAGGGCTGATGAGAAGGACAGAGCCACATGGATAGCGATCGTAGATCTTATCAAACAGTTTGCAACGCGAAGGCCGACATTGCGCTGTTATTGATCAGGCATGGAGCGGGAGTGTCCGTACAGGATAAGACCCTCTCGACGCCTTTACATCTGTCGGCGTTCTATGGCTATCCTGAAACTGTGCGTCTATTATTAGAGCACGGCGCGAATGTCACCACACTAGATGGTGGTCGCAGGACACCTTTGCATTCGGCGTCGTCTTGGGTGAGTTTCAGGACTGCGTCACTTTTGTTGGGGCATCCCTGATGTAATTGGACAGGTATACAGTCGTTTATCGGAACCCACACCTCAGCGGACTATCGCGAAGGTCGAGATCGTGCGGCTCTTGATCAAGCACGGTATGGATGTGTCAGCACGAGATGAGAACCACTCGACGCCTTTGCACCTGGCGTCGTCCTCAGGGATTCCTGAAATCGTGCGGCTATTGATAGAGCATGGCGCGGATGTCACCGCACAGGATGGGAACTGTAGAACACCTATGCATCTGGCACCGTCCTTGGTGAGTGCAAAAGGCTTGTTCCAGTACCAACCTAATGTGAATCATAGGGTGACTTCTCCCATGAGGTCTTCTATCAGCCAGTTGCCATGGCGAAAACCGACACTGTTATGCTATTGATTGACCATGGGGCGGATGTGAATGTACGTGATGAGACCCACTCGACGCCTTTGCATCTGGCGTCGTCCTTCGGGAATGAAGAAACGGTTCAACTATTGCTGGAGCACGGTGCGGATGTCACGATCCGGGATAGGAGCTGCAGGTCACCTCTGCATTTAGCGTTAACGGTATGTTCTAGGACTTCATTCACTTTTTATTCTGCAAATGCTGATGGAAACGAACAGTGGGCTGGCGACATCAGGTCATATGATGAATGGAGTACACAAAGGAAGGCTAGGATCGCATCGCAATTGATCAAGTACGGTGCGGATGTGTCAGCACAAGATGATAGCCACTCGACGCCATTGCATCTGGCATCGGTTTTAGGTATTCCTTGGATTATAGAGTTATTAATAAAACATGGCGCGGACGTCACCGCACAAGACCGGGAGAACAGGACACCTTTACATCTGGCATCGTCCTCAGGGGATGCCGAAACTGTGAGGATATTGATAGATTACGGCGCGGATGTCACCGCACAGGATCGGGGACACAGGACGCCTCTGCACATGGCGTCGTCTTGGGTGAGTACCAAAACTGCGTTACTCGTGATCCGGCACAAGTCTGATGTGAATGGACAGGATGACACTGACGATTATTTTGACCACAGCCTCCGTGAGAAGCCTCTCAGAAAGGCTGAAACTATGCGGCTATTGATCGATAACGGGGCAGACGTGACCGCGCAGGATGAGAGCCACTCGACGCCTTTGCATTTGGCATCGTCCTTGGAGAGTTCCGAGTCTGTACGGCTATTGATTGAGTATGGCGCAGATGTGACCGCAAAAGATGTAATCCACCGGACGCCTTTGCATCTGGCGTCGTCTCTGGTGAGCCTGAGTTTTGACAATTTGTGACTCCAGCACGGACTGATGTTAATGGACAGGACGAGGGGCCTGATGAGCGGTACCAAGATTTAATCCGTGAGGCGAGGTTGGAAAACAAGGCGGATACAATCCAGTTATTGATCTGGCATGGAGCAGACGTGACTACACAAGATAACACCCACTCAACGCCTTTGCATATGGCGTCGTCCAACGGGAGTGCCGAAACTGTGGACTTGTTGATCCAGCAAGGTGCAGATGTCAATGCACAAAACCGGAACCAGTCGACACCGCTGCACCTTGCGGCATCATCCCACCTGGCCTTGAAGGGCACCATTGTCCGCCTGCTACTTCGACATGGTGCAAATGTAGACGCCAAGGATGGTGAAGGCCGGACCCCGCTTGAGATAGCGTTGTCTGAAGGTAATTCTTGGATTGCAAAGTTGATATTGGACCACCTTGCGAGTAGAAGATAGAATATATCGCCTGCATTATTTCCTTTACGGATGTTTGGACTAGAAAAATCTTTCACGGTTTGATATAAATGTGGATGTCAACGGTCTAGCTACGCAGAGTCGTACCCTTAAATGTTATCGATATGCCGTAAGCTTGTGCTAATCCCCCAAATTTACGTCCGAGTGCAGGATACACACACCCGACCGGGACCGGAATGGGTTGGGGTGGCTCTCTGCGAAATGCGAATGTGCGCCCTAATTTTGGAATATTGCCTTTGGCCACCACGATACATGCTTCGGACTGAATTCGTCACCATTTCGTTGTCTATGGGATACGTTTTCCAATAAAGCGAGAGCATGCAGAGCTCCAAGTCATAAGGGCGGGCGAGGTACCAGACCAATGTAGATCCCAAGGCCGTGCTCGCCGTCTCGAATACTTTGTATATATCCGCTAAATTCTACAGAAATATTCTGAGGCCCTTTAGTTGATCCATGCTGTCGTGATGTGACTGGGTCATGCACCGTCCTAACGCTAATAGCCGTCGCATTGGCGAGCTATCGTCGTACGGTAATCGCTAACGCCAGAGAAGACATTTTGTTTTCAGTGAGTGGGACTATCCACAGTAGCATTTAGTGATGGAAAAGCTAGGTAAATGCATGTTGTTGATGTCGTCCCCGCAGAATTCGTCCACCGCGCGCGCTCGGCGATACCCGCATGGTTTGGCGACTCGGATCGCCACGCATTCTTCCCGATCTGTGGAATCGACCGGTTGCGAAACCGCGTGCCCGAGGTCCTCTCGCGCATTCATCTCAATTAGCTGGTCTGTTTCGTCTGCGAGTGGCTGGGGAGTGTGCAACAAATGCGACAGGACACTATCGTGCGCTTTACCCTTCTATTCGCCATCTAGCATCTGTTGCTTTTTGCCGCGTGCCGGGATGGGTCTGCGCAGATCTGGTGAATCTCCGAGTGGGAAATAAATTAAGCACGAAAAGGAGAAAAGGCGTGTGCATGCTCTTGATAGCACCTCTGAGACCCCATGCGAAAGTGATTATTTATTCCTGCATGACGATATTGTTGAAAACCTGGAGGTAGAAAAACAATTACGCAACCTGTCGGCCATGACCGAGCCATAGCTCCGCAAGGTCTACTTGACGTTTTGAACGAAAGCGAGACCCCGCGTTTCGGGCGGAACATCGTCGCTGTGTGTGCTTCCGAATTGGAACAGCTCCAGGGCCACGTAATTGCCTCGCCTTGGTGTAACGTTCAGCAGCGTCATAACAAACAACATTGTAAGTACTGATACTGGGGACCACGACAGGAATGATGATCATTTTGCAAATTTTCGGTGCTACAGCAACCTCATCAGCACTCTCTACCTCCCCATTTCTCTCCCCTTCAGCCGTCTCCAACCATCGAAGAAACCGCTCGTGGGGGGCGAGAATCCCGTGAGCCTTCGTGCGGCCGTCGAATGGCGCCGGGTACATGTTGATCTCCACCATGAACCAGCTGTCATAGACACTCGTTCCGGGACACGTCATCTTACTCTTCGACAGTTTCGTGCCCAGCAAGAGCGGCGCCTTTGTGATTTCGCGCCAGTTGCGGTAAATCATGTACGGTTCGTCGAACTTGGCCTTCAAGAAGAACGACGGGCCGTTGGCATACGGCGGCGGTGCGTCGGAGGTAGGCCCTTACAGCGAGCGGACAGTCGTGCGCATGATTACGCCTTTGGAGCGCTTCTCAGGTTCACATGCCGCGGCGGCCGACCTTGTCCGTGAACGCCGTGACGTCCCGCACGGACGGGATGGAGCCCCACTCGCGCGCGAACGCGTCAAACATGGCAATGGGTTGCGTCCGGAAGTGGTCGTTGTTCTGTGCTGGTGTGGGCTGGTGGGGACGTTCTTCTCGAAGGAGTTGTTTCAGAGCTGCGGGGGGTTAAAGGCGAAGGAAGGGCACCATGTGAGGGATTGCGCACCTCAGTCGCGATAGTCCGGAGTCTCTGCAAGCGTCCCTCTCATTTCTCCCGATGATGATGTATCGCTGGCATGAGCGCGGCCTTCGGGACACCCCGGACGGGCTCTAATGAGTGCTTCGAAGTGACAAGGAGGTTGATCGTCGACAGCGTGGCGATGAAAACGATACATCCACTGCATTTGACTTGAGCGCCAGGGATACGGTGATTCTGTGCGAGCCTCTAACGGTGCATGAAGAAAGTGAGCGAAATTTAGGAGCGAGGTAGACAAATACAGGAAAACACGCACGGTTGTCCAAGGGACCGTACTTGAATTTATTCATCTTCCAGCTCTCCTCAGTGACGCTGTGTAGCATATTCAGCTTTCACGACGGAATAACATTTCCGGCACCCGCCGAGCGACGATCGATTCTCACATAATGTGGTCACGGGCCCGTTTGATGCCCGTTTACGTCCTCAGATTGAGCACAGCATCGTTTTCGTCTAGAATTTTCAGCGTCGGAAGCTATGGTGAATGCCATGATGCAGAAGTACAACAAAGGTGGCTACAGCCTAGCTGCCTGGATCAGTGGATGCCCTATGCATTATAGGTAACTGCCCTGAATTTCTCCCGCAGTATCAGCCTCGACATATCCTGACAACAAATGGTCATATACCATTTTGGAAGCAGTACGGTCTTGGGTGCTCTCCGAGCGTGGAATGCGGGGTGCAGAGTCCTGGGAGCGGGCAAGTCAAGTTACAGCATAGCCATTGAAAGCCTCAGTCGCTGCACATGTCGGTTGTGTCACGGTCGCTCGGATATTCAAACACGTAGCCCGATACGGAATCCAATCATTCTCATTACACAAAATTCTATCTGTGACTGCAATATTTCCTACCCAATGCCGACAGACTGACATCTAACAATTTTCAGCGAATGAGCGAGCCCCGTGGCTTCCTTAGGGAGTCCGCAATGCCCAGGAACGTCTGCGCTAGTTGAACCTGAGACGATTTTAGCATCCTTTCTTTTCCTCCTCATGCATAAACCCACCGTTTCCAGGGCGACATTAAACGAGGAAGGGATACTCGTCTTCGCAGGTCTGCGGCGACCGCGGAGAGCATTATTCTGTACTTCGAGCGCCACTAGAGCCATGCTGCGGAGCGACGAAGACAAGGAATCTTTTCCAAATAATACGGAGTGCAAAGATAACGGTTTCCTACAACCCGGTGAGCCATCTACTGTGCATATAAAAACAAGGGCTCACCCAAGCTGAACGGCAGAGCGACAGAGATCTTGCACCGAAGAGACAGGAAGTGAACATTCTCCATCGGACAGGAATATCATGACAGGAGCTCTGGTTCATGGCAAGAACCATCAGCTTCACGACGCATAGAGGACTGGAACAAGTTGCGAACCTATCAGTGCTCCAGTGCTGCGTCATCGCTGTCTGGCCAGCACGGAGAGCTTCCGCAAAATTCGTGCCACGCGAAGTTTGGTGTGTTAGCATGATAGACAAGAGTTGATCTGGAGAGCTCGTGAAATCATTGGAGAGGACACATTGAGCCCCCTCGCTGAAAAGGACGATGCTATATGCATCACGACGTGCACCAAAAGTTTGTTGACCCGCCGTGACAGCGACGTTACGTGCGGACCAAAAGCCATACAAAGCCGAGTAAACTGCGCCAAGCCTGTTATTAGCTATCCTTTTGATCCGGTTTGTCACCGGTGAATTGGTCAAAGGACCACGATCAGTGGAAGACATTGAAGTAGATCTGGAAGCCAGTTAGAGATCTATAACCCATTGATCCACGTGCACAAGGACCTGACCTATCTATGACAAATATCCTGCAGTTTCGCAGGTGTCAGCATTCTCGGTAGTAACTACAGGAAATGGGCTTACACGTGGAATGCTTCCTGTATGGCAACGGGGTTCTTGCATTCGTAAAAGTGCCCGTCATTGGACGTATAACCAAGGCCTTCCACAGGACCTTTTGGATTTCTGGGAGGATGGAACATCTGTAGCGTACAATACGACGGCTTCTCGGAGCCGCCAGCTGCCGCCACGGAATGCTCTGGCCCTGAAAAAGTTTTATACGAAGTGAGAAAGGTAGTAATATATGAGCATGTTCAATGCCTGGGCACATGGCATCGCTACAGTGTGAAGTATTATGTCAGCACCGGTGGAAGAGCGGTTAGATATACATCTAAACAAACCATTTTGCAAAATTATTCTGTTCCTCGCGAGTGTACGGGTCTGGAAACCAGCCTCCGTCAATAATCCAGCAGAAAATGAGTGATTGGAACCTTTGAATCCTGAGAGGAGAGTGTCAGGCAACAAGTAAGCAATGGCTTAAAAGGGAAATGCGACGCACCTGTTCTACTCCAGAACAAGCGGTGGGTGATCCAATCCTTCGGTCGTTCAGGATCTGGAAGTACCTCTCCGCCCAAGTGCTGTACTTCTTCGATATTACAAGTGCCAATAACCCCAGCGCGACAGTAATCTACATGGACGTGTCTTCCAAGAGACGAACAGACAAGATTGCACATCATAGGTGCTCCCTCGTCATTTGAAGAATACTTGCGACCTCCCAGTTCGACGCTTGTTCCATCGGGGCCGTCGACGGCCCAACGGGTCTGCGTCATAGATCCATGACTGGTCTCGTGCTCCCGCTGCTGATGACCTGGTATCGACACCCAACCTGCATTAGAGTTTACCTCAAATCACGCATGAATAATCTTCTCACCGAGTGGCAGGGTGCAGAAATAGTTACAGTTCTCGCAGCTACTCCGATTGAGCCTCTTTCTCGCGGGAAAGGTGGGGAATCATACCGATTCTCGCAAAAATGGAACGGATTATTTTCCTTGCTATGAATGTGGACGCTCTTGTGTGATGTTTGCCCGGGAGGAATAGTCTTGACGCATTGTAGTCGCTTCGCAACTGGTTTGAAAAGGGAGGTGAGACAGGACGCCTTAATTTGAATAGCCAAATATACCTTGAGTGTACTGGGTGGCACAGATCAAGAGGTTAGCGACGATGTACGAAGAATACTAGCGCCGAAATCACCTTGGTGTATTGATATGTCTCATGTCTTCCGATGAATGTGGCTTCAACAGACTGGGGTGATGTGTCAATTTGACAAGTTCCCGGCGCAGAACAGAAAGCGGAACACGGATGTGCCTCTCTGGTCGCAGACCCATTCAGCTCTTATCGTTATATGAGTAAATGGATACTAACCCGCATAAGTGGTCCGCAAGTGGGTCGACTCCATGAAGGTGTGGCTTATCACACAGTCGATTGCAAAGTTCACATGGCACTGGGCAGAGCCTCCAATCACAAGAATGGGTCTCGTGGTCTTGGTCACTACAGGAAACATGCTGTTAGCACGACGGGTAGCAGAGGACAGCAGAAAATACGTGCCTAGGAATAGTGCAATGTTCCGGACAAGAGAATTTATTCCCTCCCGGTAAATTTATGTCTTTGAGGGCGCACGGCTATGATTCGTAAGAGCGTGAAGGCGAGTCCTCGGTATTTAGATTGAATTATACCTTGCCACACATATGTACAAGCGCAGAGCAGACGTGCTCTTCACAATGCCCTCTAACCTGAGAACACATGGATTCTTATCTTCCCAGTAAGCGGTGGCTTTGGCTTACTTTCGTACATTCCTCCAAACATCCTCGCTTTCCTAGAAGCTTGCAAGGTTCGCCGCATAGGTGAGCGTTGACGACGCAACTGTGAACTGATGAGAAAAATACCAAGCGTTGGTGATCTATTCGCGTACATGTGCTCAGTGCCTGGGTGCCCGGCACTAATTTTTTTAAGTGGGGGGAATGGACAGAGATTGGAAAACGTACGGTGAACCACAGAGCTTGTTAACACCCTTGCAAAACCCACAATTGTGCAGGCAATGATGACTCGTCCCACAGCTGTGGTCGCCCTCGTGTAGCAGACCGCGAATACAGAAAAGATGACACGACGCGCATTGCGCCCTGCAGAGCTGTACATTTGTCTTTAATTGGATCACCATGTTGTCAAATATTCTGCGAAGGTCATCTATCGCGGGAAGGTCACCCTGGAACCTCTCCAAGTTCAAATCCAACCAAAGTCGGGCATGGTTGATACGCTGGTCCGCCAACCCTTGAACATACGATGCGAGGTCTGCAATCCACTGAGCGTCTGGTATAGATTGACGCGGAGCGCTGGGGCTCCAAGAATCGAGTAGGGCTGTAAGGTGCGTCTCGATTTCGGCAGGTTGAATTTGTTCGCGGTTAGAGACGACAAAGCGGGCCGGAGTATCATCGCATTCCACGATAATGTCCGTGTCAAAGTTCTAAGGCGGAGACATCAGACCACTCATTACAGGGCTCGGATGATAAGTAACCTTCAGAGGTTCAAGGTCAGGTTCGATCTCGGGATAACCTGTAGCCAGAGCGATAGGAAGGAGGGCAGAGAGCGACCTAGCACGATGTTCTGCCATGGTTTCTGTTGAGAGGGTGAGCTAAATACGGAAAAAATGAACGTATAGTGCGACGTACGGGAAAGTGCGCCCCAGTCATTCGCCTAGAAATCGGCGTCAAAAGGCCTTGGAATTTATAAGATGTGATAACACATACTTTGAGTTTTGCCATGAGAGTCTTGACCGTATGAAGGAATTCTCCCGCAGTCGGGTGCGAGATCTTTTGTAGGTCGAGACGCCTTTTAAGTGTTGCGAACAACTGGTAGAACTCTTTCGATTCGATCACCGGCCACGGTATGATCTCCAATTTACCACCGTGCATGTTACGATTGGCCACGCGTGTCACCTATGTTGACCGTTCGGCCTGAACTTTTGCCACAGTACTCCGTATCACATGGACTATCATTGGGACCATTTTCACATTTTGATTACTACTTCTTACGTCCCGCGCGACCTCTCGTACCCGTGACTCTTGCCTACTTACTAACCACCTTCTATCTGGTTCGACGTGATTCCATATGACATCATACTAGTACAAGTACTAGTAGTATTGGTGGCGATCCTAGTACCGCAGTGTTTAGTAGTGGCGTGGCTCGATTCGTATTTAACATGTACTTCTTACAAACAAGGACCTTAGGTCTGAGTTCTTGAATCTCATCGACTTCACGCTGTCACACCCTGTGGGCTGCATCCAAGTCCAGTCAACTTGTCAGTTCCAACCTGCTTTTCTGCGACGATCGGAGATACTTCGTATCCACGCTATCGCTCGTATATTCACTACTCCGCCTAGGGTAATACCCTACGCTCTCGCATACTGTCGTCGCCATATCCACGACCCTCATCGGGGGAGGTTTGGCAGTCGTTACGACAACACCGACGAACTAGTTCAGCGCACAATCGGTACTCCACACTCACAACTCAAGTCGAGTCGATACGTCCAGTCGAACGTAACATTAACTCAGACCTCTCCTCCACCGTGGCGTACCCAACGAACGAAAGAATCGAGCGAAGAGGCGAACGAAACGTCCCTGTTAGGTTTCTCAAGGAAGCAGTTTGGAGGGACGACCCTGACGCTACACGCTCTGGCTACTTTGCCTACAGTCAATTTGAACGCATCAATATCCCAGTCGAATTCGACTTCAATACACTTGAGTGGGGAACAGCCCAACGAAGTCAGAGAAGTGGCGACTGGAAGATTACCCGACCACCCGACACCCTTCACCAGTTGCGACTCGCTATCCCTGAGACAGAGAAAGTTGATCGCTCAGAGTGGGGTCCTATTGACGGACAACCAATCGACGCCCCGGAAGAACGACTACAGTTCACATCAGACGCAGGAGACGCCTCAGACGAAGACGTCAAAATTCCCACTACATCACAACAAGAAGACGAAGAAACGAAGCTTGCTCGATTGGCTGAACACGTACCCACAAAAGTTTCCACTACCCGAACCAGTACTATCCCCGGTCTACCTACGTTGGCTCATACAATGTCACAAATCGCAACAACTACCACTATCCCTCCAGCGACTATATTGGGCCGAACTGCTCGATTTGGAGTATCCCCCGGATTTCCATCAGGAGGAGGACCAAGCAGAGGAGGAGGAGGTGGAGACGATCCTCCATCAGGAGGACCTTTCCCTGCTCCTATCGGTCCTCTACCCGGAGGAGGAGGAGGGGGCGGAAACCCCAACCCAGGACCACCCAATGGAGGGCCTGGAGGAGGGGGAGATATGGGAGCCGGAGGACGGGGAACTAATGGAAAGCTAGTTGGCAACGACCCCCAGAACTTTAACGGCGATCGAGACAAAACGGAACAATTTCTCCTCGAATGGAATATCTATCGAGGACTCAACTGGAACGCCGACACAATGCAACGACCCTTCACTCGTACTATGCTTTTCTTGTCTTATGTCAAAGGGGAATACGTTGTCGAATGGACCGGAGCACAAGTAGCGTGGCTTCACGATCAAATCGCAGGGGGAGCCACTATCTGGGACGAGTACCTCTGGGTCACCATCCTCGATCGATTCAAAGACGCATTCATTGACACCATGGTAGCTCAAAAATCAAAGAATGAGCTAAAAACTTACCGCATGAAGGAGGGCAAGTTGACGAGTACGTCGCAGGGTTCAAGAAACTTGCGCGACTTGCAGGACAGACCTTCAAGAATCTGCGGTCATTGAAATGTTCGCAGGAGGACTCCCCAATGCCCTTCACCGAAAGGTGATCGAATTCGGTGATCACCTTGTCAGTTTCGAAGACTGGGTAGACGAAGCACGCAAACAACATCAGAAATACCTATACCTCACTAGCCGCTTCCAAAACGACACAAAAAGAAGTTCACCAAACCCCAGTGGCAGCAAGCACTGAAGAAGAAAGACGACAACGCTATGGACACCTCCGCGGTCGCACTCGAGCCAGGGCAGCATTAACGGATGACGAGCGCACTCAACTAATGACCGAAGGAAAATGCTTCCGTTGTCGCAAAACTGGTCATATGAGTCGCAACTGCCCATCAAAGTCGCAAACATCCCAAGCGCGAGCAAGTCCGCAAGAGGAAGACGCTCAGGTACAAAGTGCTAAAACAAAAGAAGAGAAGAAACCGAGCGCTCAAGAGCTGGTGGCAGCCATCAAAGAACTAGGAGACGACGACAAAGACCGACTTATTCAAGAGGTCTTTATGGGGAAGGATTTTTCGTAAGCTCAAACCCAACGGCCTGGGCAAGAGCTATTCGCACACTCTGTAACTCCTGTACATTACCCGCTATCGAAGTATGAAAATCCCTGTTTCATTTCGAACGCAGAGTGCAATGGCCGACAAAAAGATACTGGTGGATTCGGGGGCAACCGACAACTTCATTGACCCCCGACTCATCAAGAGACTAGGACTGGGAACCCAACGTCTGGATAGACCTCGAAAAATCTGGAATATCGACGGGACTAATAATCGAGCAGGGATGCTGACAGATTACGTAGATCTAGAAGTTCGAACAGGAAGTCAGGAAAAGCAAATGCGATTTCTCGTCACGGATCTAGGTCTTGAAGACCTTATCTTGGGATACCCCTGGTTGTCCACATTCGAACCCCGTTTCCATTGGAAGAGCAGCAGCATCGATACAAGATTTCTACCAGTGGTTGTGCGCTCACTAAATTGGAGGAACTTGATGATTGGACCTACGATATCAAGAACTATACTACTGCGCTATCAGACGTTGAGAAAGATCAAGCCGTACAACAATTGGAAGAAGAATGCAGTCGTCCTGCAACCATTGCGAGCGACTTAGCTCAAG
The DNA here is from genome assembly GCA_015025155.1 of Lactarius quietus. Classification (NCBI taxonomy): domain Eukaryota; kingdom Fungi; phylum Basidiomycota; class Agaricomycetes; order Russulales; family Russulaceae; genus Lactarius; species Lactarius quietus. Next base: position 50,522 of record WITN01000587.1, read on the forward strand.
CAGCAGCAAGCCCGCAATCAAAAGAAATACCAACAGAGTATTGGGAGTTCGCAGAAGTGTTTGATGAAGAACAATCGCAATGATTTCCCCCATCCAGGGAGTGGGATCATGCAATTGAACTAAAAGATGGAGCACCCAAAGCAATTAACTGCAAGCCGTATCCCTAACGGGGACTGAAGACGAAGCCCTCAAGGAGTTTATATCAACTCAACTCCAGAAAGGTTACATCCGACCGTCCAAGTCTCCATACGCGTCACCCTTCTTCTTCATCAAAAAGAAAGACGGGAAACTACGACCGGTTCAAGACTATCGCAAACTCAACGAATACACCATCAAGAACAAGTACCCATTGCCATTAATCCCCGATCTCATCGCACAAGTGAAAGATGCACATATATTTACAAAATTCGACGTACGATGGGGGTATAATAACATACGGATCAAACAAGGAGACGAACATAAGGCAGCATTCAAAACCAAATATGGGCTTTTTGAGCCAACCGTCATGTTCTTCGGACTTACAAATTCTCCAGCCACATTCCAGAATATGATGAACCACATCTTTCGAGTTGTCCAAGACGAACATACGAAACAGGGGACTGAAATCATTATCTACATGGACGACGTACTCATTGCGACGACGACCACCCTACAGGACCACCGCACGGCGGTCAAAGATGTTCTCAGAGTGTTCCAAAAGAACAACCTGTACCTCAAACCAGAAAAATGCACATGGGAGGCACCACGTGTCGATTATCTGGGGCTAATCCTTGAAAAGGGGGTGACACGCATGGACCCTGTCAAAATCTCGGGCATCAAAGACTGGCCGACACCCACTAACCTGAAACAGGTTCGATCATTTTTAGGGTTCTGCAATTTTTATCGCCCTTTCATCTACCAATTTGCCCATCTGGCACGACCTCTTAACAACCTGACGAGGAAAGATCACACATGGAATTGGGGTACACAACAACAACAAGCGTTCGAGACATTAAAGCGTCGAGTCACATCAGAACCAGTACTGGTTCAACCCGATTTGAGGAAACCCTTTGAACTCGAAGTAGATGCGTCTGGGTTCGCACTAGGAGCCGTTCTAACCCAACGAGGACCGGATCAAAAACGACATCCAGTGGCCTATTACTCAAGCACTCTATCAGAAGCCGAACGAAATTACGACATATACGACCTGGAACTCCTAGCAATCGTAAAAGCTCTCAGACATTGGCGTCAATATCTAGCGGGATCACCACATCAGACAACAGTATATACAGATCATGCGAACTTACAATACTGGCGAGCCCCTCAAAGGATCAGCCGACGGGTAGCACGAGAAGTACTGGAGCTATCGGAGTACAATATCGCGCTTAAACACGTCGCAGGACAGACAAACGGAAGAGCTGATGCCTTATCAAGACGACCCGATTACGGACAAGGAGAAGACGATAACAACCAAGTCGTGGTGTTACCCGAGCGTATGTTTATCCACGGCACCAATACCCTAGAAATCTCGACACCAGAACTATTCGATCAGAACTTACGAACCTTGACGCCTTGGATCACCGCCCATAATCTAAAAAAGGAACATGGAGTATGGTACAAACGAGGGCGCAAGGTTGTCACCACCAACGAAGAACAACGTAAGGCACTGATCAAAGACCATCATGACCCACCGGCGTTTGGACATCCAGGGATATCGCGAACTACTCGCCTTATAGGAGAAAACTACTGGTGGCCACAGCTAACGAAGGAGGTGTATCAATATATCAAAGGATGCGCCGAATGCCAGAGACACAAGGTCAACCGCAAACGCGAAAGGCCCCCTTATTACCCATCACCCCAGTACCCGAAGCATTACCATTCCAGACGGTAGCAATGGACTTTATCGTCAAGCTGCCGGAGTCCGAAGGACACGATTCTATTCTAACCATAACAGATCACGATTGTACCAAGATGGCGATCTTTATACCCTGCCAAGAAACCATAAATGCGGAAGGAGTAGCCCAATTGTACTTCCAACACGTATTCCCTCGATTTGGACTCCCAAATAAGGTCATCAGTGACCGAGATCCAAGATTTACGTCCAGATTCATGAAAACCCTCTGTAGACAATTGGGAATCCAACAAAACATTTCTACGGCATTTCATCCACGAACCGATGGACAATCGGAGAGGACAAATCAATGGCTCGAACAGTACCTCAGGTTTTGGGTCAACCAACAACAAGATAACTGGTGTCATTACCTGCCACTTGCTGAGTACGCCCATAACTCGTGGAAGAACGAAACTACCCGGATGTCCCCATTCCAGATCCTTATGGGACATAATCCGAAAGCACGGATAGCGGAGGGTGTATCTCTTATGCCTAATGTGGCTCTACGAATGGAGCAATGGAAACAAGCATGGAAGAAAGCGGAGGAATCGATAAAGCAAGCGCAAGGCCGATGGGCGCAAGCTAAGCGGCAGGGACAGATGTTCAAGGAACAAGATATGGTGTGGTTGGAAGGGCGCAATCTACGAACAGATCAACCATCAGCCAAATTAGCCCCGAAAAGGCATGGACCGTTCCAAATCATTAAGGTACTATCGCCCGTCAACTACCAACTGAAACTACCACCCCAATGGAGGATTCACGACGTGTTTCATGTTGATCTCCTGACCCCTTATCGCGAAACAAGAATTCCATGGGCGAAACTTCGAAAGACCACCACCTGACCTAGTGGACGGAGAAGAAGAATATGAAGTGGAGTGAATCCTAGACTCAAGACACATGGACGAGGGCGTAAACTCCAATACCTCGTTAAGTGGAAAGGATACCCTGATGCAGAGAATCAGTGGGTTAACTGGGATGACATGAGCGCTGAGGAAGCGGTGGAGAAGTATCAGCAGACTCGGAACGACACGCATATAAGGAGACAGTACACCGATACTAATTCCCCAGACCCTAGCATGACAACTTCCCCAGATGAACTCAGCATCACAGCCGTCGACCCCACCTCTCCCCGACCAACAACCCCCGATTCTCCAGGGGCGGTATTTGCCATATCTGGATCTGAGTTCAATGACCCCGACGTCCAGGAGGCTCTACGCTATTTCAGCTACGTCCCCTCCTCTTGGATCACGCCCACCACTTCCAACAGTACGAGTACTCGTGCCCCCTCTCCCGACGAGATTGACCCGGAGTTGAGTCACGAATGGCAGACTACGCCATCCGGGTCCCAACGTGAACGATGACCCCCTACCCCCTTCATCCCCGACTATGACCCCCTTGCCCGCATCGAGTTCCTTCAGCAAGGGATCCAAGCACACGTCGACGCTTACACCGCTCCACACCGCAGAGCCTGTCCCCACTCACGAGTCCCTCACCGTCACCACCTCCACAGCCTCCACTCCCCCACTCCCCATCCACCACCTCCGGAGTACGACAGTGTGGGACAGGTACATACAGACCAGCGGGGGACGTACTCCTCTTCCCCAGTACCACTCACAAACCCCTACCCGACGACGAGTCAAGAAGCCGTTGCGCTACCGCCTAACCCAAGCGCAGAAGGATCAGGAGGATATCACACTCCTGACTTCGCTCGAGACCCTTGGGCGACGCGTGACAAGAAGCACGACTGGGAAACTCAGTGTCACGTGCAGATCACGTGTCATGGCCAGTGGTGTCACCATGAACCGGGGACTGACTATGTACCCATGCAGATCTCTGACGGCTATGGTGTCAAATGGCCGGCCAAGTACACTAAGGTCACCTTTGGTGACGATCCCTCTGTACAGGGTACCTGTCTGGGGATCCACAGTTGTATACAGTCGACTATGGCGACACCACGTCGAGATCTAGAGACTGTACCTCGCTACGCGGATGCTGACTGTACCTTCTCAAGGGAGGGTATCCCTTCCGCGAAGAAGTTGACATGGCTCTGACTGGGACGGTGACCAGTCTCTCAAAGCCGAAGTTGTCGGTACCGGTACACGAACTCGAAGGACGACGATTGGCCCAAGACCTGGTGGACTGGAGAAGCGGTGTCGGACAACATGCTCGACTCGTGGGCCACGTACGACGCCTTCAGGAAGCTGACGCGGTTGAAAGATTGCCGCGCGAACAAGAAAGAAGAAGCGTCGAGTGGCTGCTTAACGAGGTGCTCACCAAGATCGAGGCGTTACAGGAACGCGGACGTTCCACCTAGGAAGGAGGTGATGTTACGATTGCCACGCGTGTCACCTACGTTGACCGTTTGCCTGAACTTTTGCCACAGTATTCCGTATCACATGGACTATCATTGGGACCATTTTCACATTTTGATTCCTACTTCTTACGCCCGCGCGACCTCTCGTACCCGTGACTCCTGATTACTTACTAACACCTTCTGTCTCGTTCGACGTGGTTCCATATGACATCATACTAGTACAAGTACTAGTAGTATTGGTGGCGATCCTAGTACCGCAGTTCTTAGTAGTGGCGTGCTCGATTCGTATTTAACATGTACTTCTAACGAACAAGGACCTTAGGTCTGAGTTCTTGAATCTCATCGACTTCACACTGTCACACCCTGTGGGCTGCATCCAAGTCCAGTCGACTTGTCAGTTCCAACCTTCCTTTCTGACGATTGGAGATACTTCGTATCCATCCATCGCTCGTATATTCACTACTCCGCCTAGGGTAATACCCTACGCTCTCGCATACTGTCGTCACCATATCCACGACCCTCATCGGGGGAGGTTTGGCAATCGCTACGCCAACATCGACGAACGAGCCCCTCGCACAATCGGTACTCCACGCTCGCCACTCAAGTCGAGTCGATACGTCCAGTCGAATGTAACACTTTGCCTTTCAACGGGGAACCCTTCCAAGATTTTGGAGCTTCCATCCCTTCTGGAAGCTCCAAAAGGCCCAAGAGGGGACTTGTTATTTTGCTGATGGGCCTTGGCCAGTTTCTCTTTGTTCTTTTGCAGAGGCAGGTCAGTTGACTTGGTTACCAATTTGTTGGTTTCCTTTTTCAACGGACTTCAATGATGTTGTCCAAATTCATTGATGGAGCCCTTTCTTCCTTTTGAAAAAGCCCTCACAGGGTCAGTTGAGTTTGTTGAAGCCATATGGGGCTGCAGTGTCA
>WITN01000588.1:0-55561 GCA_015025155.1 Lactarius quietus
AAGTTCAATCTGGGGAGGGCCATACCCGTGTGAATGACTGAGAATAGTGTTGGACACAAGTACGCACCTCCACTCGTAGTTCAACGAATAATCCTTCCGATTCTGCTCGCGATGGCGCATCGGAAGGAGCTCAAGGATCCACCACGGTTTCGCTAACTCCAATTGATCATATTTATCACTGAGCGCGTCTGCGAGTTCTTCCTCATTCTCAGATTTAAAGGTGGAAGCCGCGGTTGGGGAAGCTTGCACATAGCCCACTAGGGTCCCATCACTTGGCTCGGGAGCATGCGCCGCAGCTTCAACTTGAACAACTAATGCAGGGTTCGGCGATAAAGGAGGTGGACGCGGATCTAAGAATGTATCGGGATCGAGACCAATATCCTTGAAAGTTTCACGATAGAATTGAATTCCGGTGTTGACACGGAAACACTCGCGAATCATCCAGCGAAGTGGGATTCTTGCGAGACTGTGTCGCGTGCCATTCTTGACCGATCCTCCACCGACGTCCTACGTGATGATATCAGATCGGGAATAATGCATCGAGGCGGCTACACGTACCACAGTGACACCCAGCAAACCAAACTTCGCGTACGTCAGTCTTCGTTGGCCGGACTTCCCCTTTATGGTCATGGTCATGAAGATGGCTGCTGTGAAAGTGAGGATGCCGATGATTCGACCGTGGCATGTCCCCAACTCTCGTCCCTTTTTGTTCATGGTCATGCCGCAGATGGTAATGGTTGGCCTTAAACTTGGCACGGCGCTCGTCAAGTGACATGGCGTGGCGGAAATAGCGAATAGCAGTATTAGAGTGTGTGAATGGGAGCTGTGCGGGATCATCCCGACAGAGGCAACGGTATCCCTACGATACGTGTTAGACAGAAGAAGATATCTGCAGATGGGGAAACGGGGCATACCATACACCAACAAATTCGATCTCAACATCTATCGAAAAAGCTTTCTTGAACACTGAGCTCTGATCCCAACCCGTTTGATCGTTGCGCGAGAACATCTTGTACGCGAAGGGAACCTGCTGGTGATTACCCGCAGGTAGTAAACCAACCTGCGACCGAGAAAGTCATGATCGGATCCAGAGATGTGACGACGACAGAAACTCACCTTGTGAATCATGCCTGCCAACGCCCGAGCGGTGTATGCGCCACGTGAAAACCCGAAAATGCATATCTTGTCTTCGGCGTGGTCTAACAATGAAGGTGAGAAATGCCATTTTTCTTTACAGAGTTTTCAATGAACGCACACTGCTCCATCAAAAATTCATAACCCCCTATAAGGAGTGTGGACGTAAGTGGCAGAGTACTGTAACCGACAACTCGGACTACGCACCCATGACGTGGGCATCGAGGTAACTGGCGATAGCCATATCGACGGTCTTTTTCCATTTTGCCACGAATGGTGTTGCGATTTCGGGAATGGTGTACGTCCCGATGCCGGCCTAGAACAGAACCACGTGTATGAGTCACAGGTTCTTCCGTAAACTAGACTCGTGGCCGCGGACCTGATAATAGACTAACTGCTGGCTCTTATCGTCCTTCTTTAGCATAGAGAAGAGCTGTATGATATTGGAATTCTGGTGGTACAGGGTCAGCGACGAGCACATGAGCAGATGGTGAGAGCATTTAATCGCGCACATCCGTGTCAAACTGGTCTCCCGTCCCATCGAAGCATAGGACAAGAGTACGCGCGTCCTTAGAGGGGGAATGACAGTACTGTCGTGGGCCCCTGGACCCACAGAGTGGACCGAGCCCTCGCCACTCGAGGCCGACAAGGGAGTCTTCAGATTAGTCTGAATAGGACCGGGGGGCACGCGACCGGAGGAGGTTGGGACGGGCATGTTAATATCCAGAGGTGGAGGAGAAGTTCACGGATTGCCCTAGGGGACTCGTGCCCGTTATAAGCGTGAAAAGACCCAGCGTGGAGCTTTCCACCATGGTCAGTGCATTATCCATGTCAAAGGCGGCCGAGGTCTACGCCTGACAGGCGGAATGGATGTCTTGCGCACCCCGAACACGGGGTGTATGCCGTTCTATTCGGCTCGTTCTCCAAACCGGGTGAAAGACCCACTCCGGCCATCCGATTAACCCGTGTCCGGTTGATAAACGCGCCAAGAACCACAGTCGTTTGAGAACAGTATACCCCGTACAGTCGCAGGAGAGCGGCGTAAGTCGAGGCGGTGAGAGAAGATAGTAAATGAACAGGGGCTTGCCAAGAGCCGGTGAAGCCCACGCCGCCATCATTTTCTTGTCAAATGCAGGTGGATTAAGAGCAAAAATGGTAAGATCGGCCCAATTATTATTAGACGGGAGTGAGACGTATTACACCCGAGTACTTATTACAGTATTCTTCCATTATCCATCGACAGACTACTCCGACGGGTAATGTGGAGTCAATCGAATGTTGTTACTGGAATCAAAGGTCGAGCATGCGCTTGCACTGGGTGACATGATGACAATGTTGCGTCCTGGCGCCTAACCGGTTACGTTCTCTCCCGATTGTGGGGAGTTCAGGTGACCTTAGTGCTCCACGAAGGAAGCACACCAGACGATAACGTAAAGGTGCATACTGTATTTGCGGCTCTGCAGTAGGGCCAAATATATATACGAGGACAAGAAGATTCTTCACCAACAGGCGCATTTAAGAGAAGAGACAATAATGGTACACAATCGAACGATCCCCATCCGTGACGGCGCAACACGCTCGATGGCACACACGCGGATCAGTAAAAAGAAGTTCGTGTAAATCAGGAATGTCCTTAAGACCGCTCGCCTCGGAGACGACGGGCCAGAGCAAGGTCCTTGGGTTGGCTGTAAAGACAAACACGTCAGTGGGGAAACCAATCGAGTCATTCCGAGGACATACATCGTAACACCTAGGAGCGTATATACAATGAGCATGGTTATAATGGAAGTACCGTGGTACAATTGACTCACGTTTAGCGTGGATAGCAGCCAAGTTCGTGTCCTCGAACAAGGACACAAGGTAAGCCTCGGCGGCCTCCTGAAGTGCCATGACGGCGGAGGACTGGAAGCGCAGGTCCGTCTGCACAGCACAACATGATATCAGCACAGCACACATGTGACGGCACCCAGACGATAACAACGTGCCTTGAAGTCCTGAGCGATCTCACGAACGAGACGCTGGAATGGCAATTTACGGATGAGAAGTTCCGTGGACTTCTGGTACCGACGAATCTCGCGGAGCGCGACGGTACCAGGACGGAACCTATGGGGCTTCTTCACACCACCAGTGGTGGCCTAGTGGGACGAAGTCGAGTATAAGCACGTGACTCTTACCAACAACGACGACGAAGATAAGAGAATACGCACGGCAGCAGCGGTCTTGCGAGCAGCCTTAGTTGCGAGTTGCTTACGGGGGGCTTTGCCTAAAAGATCAACCAAAGTCAGGAAGTTACTCTTTAAGGTAATTTCAGTCTTGATGCCCACCTCCGGTAGACTTGCGGGCGGTTTGCTGGCAGACAACGACGACATCAACGATTATTTATGTATTGAGGCAGAGTAGTAGTCATACCTTGGTGCGAGCCATGAGTTTCGATGAGGGGAAGGTGTGTAAAAACGATGTTCGTGCTGAGGGTGCGGGAGAAGGTGGTGGTGCGGGAATAGAGATGGGGGACAAAAGGTGAACGAGAAACGACGATTTGTCGTTTGTGCTCCGATGGTAGTTCCCACGCACGGTCCACCCCAGAGGGACACACAGACCTGCGCGGATTCGGATGCGATTGTGCCACAGCCAGCCGCGGAAGATTCAGCCCGCCTGACTCGCGCCCCACATACATTTCGTCTGCCTCCCTCACCCACTCGTCTTTCTGACTCACTAGCGGTCCCGATGGATTGTACTCATTCTCGTGGCCTCACAGGTAGCTTATATAAAACTACACGATTTTTCTACGAATTGATATCGAATTTTGGAGTGTTTTGCTCTGCTGACCTGATTACATCCGGTACTGTCATCCCGCTTCCTCTTTGTTCCCTCTTCTTTGTTCCCTCCCATTGTTCCGATCCACAACCTCTGCCACCACTCGTTTTTAGACGTTGCAACCTCAACTTCGTTCGTATCAATTACGTGCATCCCTGGTACAGAAAATTGACACTTGTCCCCTCCACATACCACTCCACCCCTTATCTCAGTTTCTGAACAGACCAATCTGCTGCAAAGTTCACGTTTACTGTACTCACTCATTCGAGCCTGTTCCCTTTGAATAGATAACAGTCGCTAGGCATGGTAAAAGTGTACACGACATGAGAACCACAAGATAGTGCAACAAAGTGGAATCATCCAAATATCTAAGGTCGGTACCGTCTTTCTTTAGGTTTTCGCTACCTGCGCATCCTTGCGCAATGACTCGAACCTATTACACTCCTGGTCTGCCTTCTCCATCGCCTTTACGAGTTTCTCCTCCCGCACCCGGAGACGTTCCTCCATTCCGAGGACCAACAAGCGAACTTGTTCCACGTGAGGTATCGCTGCGTCTCCGCTCACTCGCGAGGTACCTTTGGGGGGCGGAGGCGACGTCATATGATGCATTGGCGGAGAGAAAAGGGCCGTAGCAGTGCGCGAGGGCAGTGGGCTCGCGATGCCAGCAGGCACAATGTCGAGATTAGCCTACACGAGCGTGCAGGGCCGGGGCAAGGGGTAAAATGTCAGCAGGGTCGCCCAGCGCGTGATCTGCACGCGCACCTGCCAATTACTACCCGCCAGTTTCTCCAGTTCACGCTCTAGAAGCTTCTCTCTCTGTTTGCCCCTATGTGTTAGGAGCTATCAGCGCCGCCCTGCTGCTGGCCGTGTGCCCACGAGACTGACCTTTCTAGCTCAGTCATGGCTCGTTCATTCTCACGTTGCGTTCCCTGCAGTATGAGTTCAAGGTTGCTGTATTCCTTCCGTAGTTCTTGAATAGCCTCTATTGGTGGTCGGTGTGCGAGCTGCGCCTGCAAAGCCTGAATCTGATCCCGGAGCTGCGAAGAGGAATGGGAAAGCAGTTATTTGCATGCGCTGCGGTGAGAATAAGAGGAGCTCACGTACTTTGTCGTTCGCTCTTTCCTTCTCAAGAAGCTGTCTCCGAAGAGTTACCTCGGTGGACTCTTCGGGAACTTCCTTCAGCACGCCAAGGTCGTCCATCCCGGTAGTAGCCACGGAGGCGGTCGCACGGGTATAATGTCTTACGCTTTGCGCGCGTCGCATAGCTGGCTAGCTGGAGTATAGATGAAATCAAGGTATAAAGGGGCTGAGGGTATATGTAGTCTGCGTTGGATGCGCAAACACGAACCATCGATGCACCGCGCGTCGAGACCATGTGACCTGCGCCTGTCTTCCGCGTGAGATTCATCGGTACTCATCACTGCCTCACCGAGTCACGGTGCCACCAGGATCTTGAATACGACATCTATCACCGAATGTCAATGGCTCATGATGAATCTAGCTCGTTCTATTCTATGATGTACTTTTAGAAGTTGGCGACGCGGAGGAAAGGGATAGCAAAGAAACCTGAGGAAGGCTTTTAGATAGCGTCCACAGCAAGGAGGTAAGGTCAGCAAGGAGGTTCAAGTTAGAATCAGTGATGCACGTCATATACTGTAGTTATATCACATAGCCCCTACGTCGTACTTCCGGAACTGTGTCTCCTAATCAGCGAGATCGTGCCTGCGCATTGCCAGAACTGTGGACTTGTCACCCGATTGATCCCTAGGATCGCCTGGGCCACACGTGTAGCAATTCGGCGGTCACCGAATCAATCTTATCTATCATCTCAGATAACGGAATTTTGCGAGTGTGCGAAGCAGCATTAGAGATTAGAGATCAGGCCCTAATCCTTGTTGTTGGGTAAAGGCATGCTCATTTGAGACCGAGGTCCTCAACCTCGACGGCGCGGCTCTCAAGTGCCATTGCGAGGCTACTATACTCTTGGGCTGATCCTGAGCTCGGCTGAGTTCATCTAGTAGAACAGCCCGATACAACAGGAGCACAAGCTGATGGCGCGAATGATGTACACACAACTCGAATTGCAACGAATTGTGGTATATGTGATGGAAAGAAGCGTAGTAGTCCATTGCCGCGCGTGATGGTTCAAGATATAAGGGTACAGCCTCGAGCACATGCCGTTGCTGGGACTGGCTGTGGGACAGCATTAGTAAAAAGCCGGCGTGAAAGTACGGGAGACAGGTACCGGCGGAGAAAGATCCACCACCCCCAAGGAGTACCTACATGGTAGCCAGTTCATTGTCATGCATACCGACACCTTCATAGGCAATGAATCATAGATGATTGAACTCGGATTCCGGGTCGCTAATTAGCCGGTACCTGCGCTGTGCGTCGATCCAATTACAGAATCGATGAAACGGGGTGGGAGAATTAAGGTACACAAACGACAGAATGCTGTCCTGGTTAGTGACTTTATGCGATTCGGGGGCTAAGTGTATAGAAGGTGAGGAGGGATAGGAGTCGTCTGACAAGAGGATGGGAGCGTGGACGTCTGTCCGTCTACTGTGAATGTAAACTTCAACGATGAAAAATGTTTCTCCGCGAGCTCAACAAGTTCTTCGCACACTACATCGACGGCGGCTATGACTATGCGTTGTGGCCGGTACCACTGCGTCATAACGTCACGAATGAGCGAAGTCTATGATGTCAATGCGATCCTCGCGGTACAACAGATAAGCGGATTTCCAAGTCCTTTTCCGTTGTGTTATATGCGACATGGTGTCGGATCTCGGGTAAGATCACCTCCGGCTTCACGTTGAGCTCGCAAATCTTGTACTGAGCGGCGGCACACTGAACGGATAGTCGAAGGAGCGACGCATTTGAACAGTCTCGGAGATGAGACAGAGAGCCAACGGGTTGCCTTGTAGAAGTGGGAGGACCTGCCCTGTCTGCCCCCGACATCGATCGAGTGCCAGTCCATAGGAGCGGTGGCGGTCTTTGTCTGTTATAGTTGCTAGATGAATGTACACACACTTGAAGCCCGTAGTGTCTACGAAATAGTTCACACCTGCATTAGACGGTGACTCATCGTGTGCCAGCGCTGATGTAAAGCCCAGGGGAGGAGAAATAGCTGGGGTGTTCTTGGTTGCGATAAGTGGCTGATAGAGGAGAGTCGTAACCTCAACGGACTTGTGGAGGTGCGGGGTCGAGGATATCATCGTAAAGATGTTGACTTTTCTGATGAACAATGAGAGTGTGAAAGAATGAAGACGCAAGACAGTTGCGTCAACAGACAATGTGAACCGTGACACTCATCAGCACTCTTCACTTATTGGACCTGGTGAGCGCAGCCTGCTCTCTTTCTTGTTTCGTCTCGCACTCCCAATCAACAGACGCCGTACTGGTGTCTATGTCACTCCAGGAACGCCCAAGATATTAGAGACTGGAACTATGTTCATTACCGCGAAAGTGAGCATCATGCACTGACCGCCTTTACGACGTACAGTAGTACACCTTCACGAAAAAAACTCGCAACCATAGCTCCTTTAGGAATTTTCTAATTGCTCTGGTCGGGCATCAAGAGATCAACTTACGCATTATTTTCTGTTTGCATCCACCACTTTCTGGAAAAAAGATCATTCAGGAAAAATATACCATCAAACATCGGGATGTGACAAAAACTTGAAGCTTGAAGTGGGGTGCTTCGGCCCTCCTATTAGTTCTCTGGCTGAACTTGGAAGGACGATCAACCAGAACGAGCAGGATGCAGAGGAAGACACTCCCCTCCTCATAGCTCTGGCAACATCCTTACAGAAATCCTCGCCGACAGAGCTGAATTAATGCAACTGAAGATACCACGCCCTACTCCCCTTATTAGGCTCTGTACTTTGGGCCTTGACAATTGGTTAGCACATGTGCAGATGGTGCTCAACTCTTCGATGATAGGAAGAGTGTATGCAGTGAGACGAGCACAGCACTGGAAACAGGAAGGATCGTGTCAACAGCTTGTCCGTCTATTTCTGGTATGCGTGCGCAGCGTGTTGGGTCTGGTTACCTTCGTCACGGTGACTACTGGCCTTCCTCGAGCTTGATTGCTGCGTTCTCATGGTTGTTTGAAGGTTAAGAACCAGTCTTCGTGATCGTGTTGTGCCGGACGAAATGTTCAACATTTAGGCACTCATCAATGAAAGTCCCAGGCGTCGTGCGTAGGGTTGAAAGCGCCACTCGCACCGGTTCCACGCGGCTCCCATATGGGAATTTCTTCTTCGAGACATGCAGTGGGAAACTGCACTAACACGGCCTCTGGTACGCTTGAATGATCACTTGAGTGGTCTCTCCACTCTACGGCCCTTTCACAATCGACGCTACGTGGTTCAGGTGGGTGAAAGATGTCGCATTGGTTTTTGTTCTGTAACAAAAAAAAAAGGCTCAGTCCATTTCGTCCCTTGATATCTATCGCCCTTTGGAAATTGACTTGTTATCTGCTGACGACTACTGCCAGTTTGGAAGACTAATAAGCATCATTTCTAACTTCTGCACACCCACATATCAATTTCGACATCATTTGGGTCCCTTTAGATGAGAATACTTCTGTGATAGCTCTTGCCATCTTTGTCAAAGAGGCACGACGTGCGCTTTGGCTTTCGGCCTTTGGAATGAGTTGGACTGTAGTCCCACAGCACTTGATGGTACTTGGTCGCCTGCGTTCAATTTCGGTGTTCTGTACTGTCATGTGCACTACCTATGCGGCATGTCCACTTGGTGAAGAGGCATGTTCACCTCTTCGCCTTACTGCATGTTGCATGAATAAATATGGATCAACGAGAGAGGGGAGGAGGGGGTACCTTTACCATGCTGCTGCAGGTCTGTCTGGTACCCACTTAGTACAAAATTCTCCAATAGTGCAGTTTCAGAAGGGAGATTTTTTACTCCAGCAAACAGGAGCTGGCATTGAGAATGCGGCTGGCATGATGTATGAAGGTACTATCAGTCAGCAGGAATCAGTCAGCATAAAGATGGTGGGTTAATCGGCCGTGTACTCCCACAAAGACCTCGTCACCTGTAGATACGTATCCGGATACGTATATAACACTCATAATAGAGACAATAGGTTGTTCATGTGAGGAGAACAGGTCTTATACCTCTCAAGCGACTCGCTGCTCTGTTCGGTCAACACTTCACACCTACCCAGCGAGTCCAAGTTAAAGAGTGTTCGTAGTCAATGAAGCACTGTACTATTGGTAGAGGCCGACGGTAGTCATGTTTCAAGGGCTCTCCCATGTACTTCTCAGTGTCTCATAGTATGTGTACGATGAGCTAGGTTGTCTTCAAGTCCATGGACGAGTATAAGTGTCCATGTTGGGGCCAATATAGATGCAGGAGTAGTAAAAAGAGAATAAACAGAAAGAAACAGACCATCATGACCAGAACCGTACACCTTGTTATTAGGATATTCACTAGCATCACCGTGAAGTCCACCACTCAGATGTCGATGTCAAGCATGATCATCACCCTCAAACGGCCACCAGAAGGGCTCAGCCCCATGCAGAACGTATCGACTCGCGAGTACGGATTTTCCAGATGGCGACTCATAAGACGTTTGAGATCTTCTGTAGCTGATGTTTTGGAAGGATCAGAGTCGGGGACATTCTGGGAGAATGGGTTGGCGACATCGGGCATAGGCGACGAGTGATCTCTGACCCCATTGTTTGGCAAGTCCTGTGGCGCCGGCATAGTCAGACACACCGCACGCTGCAAGCAGGATATATAAATAATAAAAGCGGAGAGAGAACTTACGCGAGCCGGTGGTATGTAGTACGATGGGCCAGGAGCGTCAAACGCGTGTTCAGCATTTCCGGGAGGGGGGTGACGAATACTCGGGTTCGTTTGATAAGTGTGCTGACCCTCAAAGCTCTTCAGATAGACTGACGTCAACAAGGGGGGGACGTGGTCATATGAGTGACTACCTACCGTAACTGGGGGTGGTGGGCCTTCGTACAAGAGATAGCCACGGTGCAGGCTGTCACGGTGCTGTGAGCCGTATCCGTAATCGGCGTAGGTCGGACCATGGTAGGCTGCAGAAAAATTGACATCTGGCTGATGCATATTCAGTTGGGGTACGTTGTCGTGATTGCTTGTTGAGGAAGGGAGCTAGAAATGAGATGTGGTTGAGTGACTGACTCGGAAACGAGACATACTGACAGACCTCAGCATTCTCCCCAAGATCATAATGGGGATGAGGGGTACGGAGGGGAAAAGTCTCGATGGGCATTTAGGGCGTCGTTAAGCGCACGATAATGTTAGAGTAGTAGGGATTATTTGCACGAGCTCACGTTGGACTATCACAAGTGAGGGGTTAAGACTCTTAAGTACCCCAGGGACAAGCGGAGTGTTAAGTTCTGCTACCATTATGGGTGTTGTATATGAGAGAATCCACAGACGCTGGCCAAGGTGGAAGGGAAGAATGTTTTCTCTTTGCCATGCTCTGAGTTCTCCTACGAAGTGGGAACTTGACCTTAGATACCTTAAATTGAAATACGCATACAATTGCTGTGCTGGGTTTTGAGGCAACTAGTATTTCATCACGAAACAACGGTTTCACTGCGGCCGCAACCTTGCGGGGATCCTAATACCAGGACCAGTTCGACGGCGTTCCCGGTGTTTGCCTCCAACAGCTTCGATTCTTGATTGAAGTTCCACAGTAATCACCCAAATGTGCTGGTGCAGTTGTCAGTCGCACAACTATTGTAACCATGTGGTTATGGTGCGTAGCGGTGATGTTTATTGAGTTAGACGCCGCATGCGTGGATGTGTAAAATGTTTGAAGACTCTCAGGTTGTGTGGACGGTGGACCTTCCTATTTCAGGTAGCCATATCCAGAAGTTACGTGTGTTGTGTGCCTCTGTTTACAGCCTGCCATTTCTAACTTATCTTATCACTATGCATGCCAATCACAATGATATCGACAGATCTCACGCCACTGTATCGTTCACGTCGTCTGGACCTCTACAGTACTTTCTAATGCTGTGATAGGTATGGCACAAGGAATGCAGACAGCATGAGATGATCGATGATCACTGGCACTCGAAGTCATTTCTTCTTTTTTTTTGTCCTCGGGGCACCTACGCCGAAAGGACAAGCTGAAACGTCGTCGACACGACTTCCAAGAATGTCCATCCGTGCCAATCATTCCTATGGAACGACGCAGGAACGACGCACCCCCTCGTTTTCCGACCCTTCCCACTACGACACCTACCCCGACTCTCACCTATGTTCAAGTCTCCAGGGCAAAGGAGTGGAACGGCTGAGTATAGTTCGAGTGTTCGCTCGGGTTTACGGTACGGGTTGAGCTTCCTGCGGGGCGGGCCGATAGTGGCGTCAAGCAGTGATCCTGGTCTATATCGAGTGAAGCTACGCGTTCTCCAAATCGCCCGTGTTTATTCATCCCGGGCGAAGACCGGAGCGTTCGTGACAGACTCCGAAGATAGGAGTTACAGTGCCATCTCGCTTCTCCCTTACTTCGTGCTTGTTTTACAGTAGTATCTCTTATAGCCGATCCTGGAGATCTCGCGCTGGCGGCGATAAGCGATTTCTCGGAGATAAGCTTCATTATGCCTCCTCGAATAGAATCAGTTTACCGTCTCCTCGCATCTCAGAATCCCCGGCAGCCCTCAGTGAGCCAGTATGCCCCTTAATCTCGTCTGAAAGCTTCTGACCCTTCTGAGTGTTACCGCACCATTCAGTACCTCAGCGCTCAGCTCAAAAATCCGAACTGTCAGCACTTTGTAAGATTACTGGTTCTGTTTTTCCTACTTTTTATTATCGCCTTCTCATTTTCATCTCTTGGACTTCTGCTGGCGTTGTAAGAGACCCCCAACACACGTCGTGATTGTCTTCGACTGGAGACAATGCACTGCAGGCACTTTTCTTCCCGCAGTACGAGCGACACTACTCGCGGATACACACAAACACTGGGACTTGGCGGGTACCTCCGTTCGCCAAGCTGTAGTGAGACATGGAGATGGCTCTACAGCGGCTCGCGGAGGCGATGTGGGAGTGTTGTCGCTCAATGATATGGGGGTTTTCAAGCGGACGGAAAAATTCTCCTGGGTTAGATATCCATCCTTCGAATAGATCACACTGGTATGTAGACCGATATACTCATGCGATCATCGATTGTTTGCGAAGCATGAAGCACATCGTTCCTTTCCCGAACACCTACATCTGTTGTAATCATTGGTCGGGAAACTAGGGAACCACATCGAGTACAACGGATACTCCTATTCTATACTTACGGTACGACCACATTTTGGACAAACCGAATACAGCACAAAGAACTCAAACTATATCATCGACCTCAAGGAGGATCATCACCATGAACCGGCGACCTGAGGGACTCAACCCCATGCGAAGCGTGTCGACCCGCGAGTCCGGATTATGCAGATAGCGATTAGCGAGATGTTTGAGATCTGCCATGGCTGACGTTCGGGAAGGATCCGAGTCGGAGTCGGGGACATTCCGGGAGATTGGGTCCGCAGCGTGTGGTATGGCAGTAGGTGGCGCGTTGTTTGGTATACCCTGAGTGAAAACAAGTTCAGACACAAACACACACGCCGCGTGAATAGAAGGGGTGTATTCCTGCGTGTACGTACATGAACAGGCGGTATGAAGTATCCCACAGGAGGTGGGCCAGAGGCAGCAAGATAATGTGGGGCATGTCCAGGAGGGGCGTAACTGTGATTTGGGTAGGCGTATTGTCCCTGCATACGCTGACGTTAACAGAGGGAGAATGCAGGGTACAGAAATAATTGATAACCTACCACGGATGGAGGCGCCAAGCTTTCATTCCACGCATAGTTGGGGTACTGGGCCCAGTCCCCATAACTGGTGTCGTTTCTGCCATGGGCATAATTCACGCCTGGTTGATGTCCGTTCTGCCAGGGCACGTTGCCGTGATTTCCTGTAAGAGGATAGACCTGGAGAGTTGTTTGTGGGGATAGCCAAGTGACACCAAAAGATGCAACGTGCTGACCTCAGCACCCTGTTGAGGATGATTCTGCGGACGTGGGGTGTAAGGGGATGGAGTCTCGTTGGGCATTTAGAACTCCCTTCAGTACGCGATAACGTCGATGCGGGGGGAAGGATTGTTTAGTCGAGGTAGGGATGGGTCATCATATATGGGGTTTCAACTTATACTAGGAAATGGGTGCGTGTACTGGCAAGCTTTTTCTATTTGCGACATTTCACTGGCAACTTGTTTCAAAATCTCCGTGTAACTCCTGAATATATGCTTCGTATCCGGTAACATAGAACCGATACGGAGGCGCACTCTCCATATATACTACGGATACAGAGACGCGTGGTCAACGGCAGGCGTTGGCGGTGTCTAGATCTAACTGGCACTCAAAGGATGTAGGGCCTATTGGCTGCCAGAGAAGGAAAGAGAATGGGAAACCTATGCTCGGATAGACTCGATCTGTTCCAAGTGATGAGATTGGAGGGGAGAAATGGAGAATAGCGGGTGGGGTCGCAGCTACCAGATAAAGCAAGGGAGAAATGCACGGTCGGACGTAATTAGAACACGTTTTTCTCGGAGCGTACCGAATGTACCTCGGCGCACCGAATAGACATGTTTCCGGGTTGACCTTTTCTAGCATATGCACTTCAGTAGTACAGGCCCGGAAAACGGGGTTTTTTTTTAACAAGAATGCATCTTTTAGCGCACGACAAGTATTCGAACGTGGTTGCGCAACTCAGAAAATGTTTGAGAATTTTTGGCAGAGCTACATCACAACAATTGTTTTGCAAATGCCTCTTCGTTACCCTTGCATATCGCATGCACAGAACAACGATGTGCTCCAACAATGGCGCGGGGTCCCACTGGGGTAGGGCTCTTTTGCCTTGTTCCCAGATGCGTGCCGTGACTCTAGGCTTGGACAGCACCACTTCGGCTTTCTTTCCACTACTGCCTTTTGCATGATTGAGCCACGGATAAACGTTAGTTGCTGGTGTATAGATAATACGCTAGCCAATACAACGGCTAGAAGGCTGATCGCTAGATATTACCTGACGATGACTGTCAATCACCCAGAGAATGTAAGGATGTGTTGAATGAACAACAGCGCTACTATACGGTGTGTTTAGAAATCTACCTGGAAAATGTTGGTATGGAGCCAAATGGCCGTATGAACACCTGGTGTGATCGAGGGTCATAGGAAGTTGTTTAAATCCCGTAATATCTGTGAAATTCCAGGCGTGTTGATAAGGTTTGTCATCTTCAGACCCAACTGGACTACCCAGTGGAGACAATGGACCGAGGATGTGAATTGGTAGAGTAGAGATGATGTTATTGAGCGATTTTCGCCCTGAACACTGTGAAGTGCAATAGGAGATGGAGCAAGACAGAGAGAAATTGTGAAGCGTACACATGGCGGACCCCTATTGTAGTTTTGTCTCTCCTGGACTCGACCATCCGAGTCATGGACGATGATGACAACATTCACCGAATCTTGATGGAAACCAATCAAACCATTAAACAAGCAGGTCAATGAGTTTGTTTGAGGCAAAGTACTTATGGTCGGTAGAAGAAAGGGTGAGGGAGGCATGTAAGGAATCCGTTGTATCTTCTTTGCTTGTACCAGTTTTGGCCCGATTTGCGACAAATTTGGTCCCGCGAAGTATTAGCGCTTAGCAGTGAGTGACGTAAACATGATCACGTTGTATCGACTGGCTGCTGAACTAAAAACTAAAACGCATTTAGCACGATTAGCCGATCACTTCAGCGGGCATACTGCGTTTGTAAAGGCGAACACTGGCAAGCACTGTATTACTAAAGAATATGGAGTCAAGTCGCTTAAGGCATTTCCTCGTACTCATCAGTTGAGGCTTTATCCTGGACGACCTGTGAACGGATTTTCGATATCATTGTCTTTCTCTGAATGAGATCGTGCTACCGATCAATGAGTTGATCCCGCGATCTGGCGTAAATCGTGGGAGTTTGACTGGGAGCGATTGCGGCACTGGTGCTCACTAAGAGACGACTCGACGACCATATATTTTGTCTGCATTTGGAAAAGAAAAATAGTTAAAAATTTGACAGTTTAAACAGATCATGGCATCGAAGCGAGCAGCTGTGGTGTCAGCTAACGATGTTGGCTAGTCGTGATGGATGTGACGAGCAACGAACGGAGTCGGACGGAGTCTGTGTCGAGCAGGTACTCTCCGCTCGGGGAATGCATGCCGAAAAGTCAATGTATCTGGGAGGGAGGAGAAACGGGGTGGCTCGTGTTCACAAGTTTCACGGTACTCGCAACTAGAGCAATGGGCCAGGTAGGGTTCCATGCAGGGCCATCATATCGGTTGGCCGAAACTTTGCACACGCGAATTTGACATGGTTGACAACCTCTGAAACAATGTGGCCATCCCCATGACCCAAGACCAAGCGTTGCGAACGGTCTGAGACACGACGATGTTCGGATGGCTGTGCTAGAAATGAAGGATCAGAAGGCAGGAAAGGTGTTTGTGCGGAAGTTGGTTCAAAGAAGTGGTCGAAAGGAAGTTTTTACGACCGAACGAAAGCTGTCGCGAAGGGGACTCGGACATTGATGAAAACATATTGTAAGCACGCACCGCACACGAGCCTGAGAGCGGCATGTGGTAGCTGGGGAGAATCTCGGATCTGATCAATGCGTTTGCTGAGTTCTGCATAAGATACGGTATGTTGAGATCAATGCTCCCGGAGTTACATGGAACGGAAAATTGAGGGGAGGAGGTTGAAGCTGAAAGACACGCGGATGATGAATGTATCGAGCAAGCACTGCAGTGCATCGATGCGAAATGTTGGACCTGGCAGGTGGTAGTGATACAAACTGAAAAACTGCGCAAAAAGAACAAGAATGCCCTTCTGTGCTCTCAGGGATGCACCTCGTGCTTGATCTGGTTGGTGGGTGCTTGGGTCACATGAATGCTAGCTTCGCTCGTCGTTTTCGACCTCGACGCATGCGTCCAACAGCTCCTACACAAACAAATGCTCCACGAGCCCCTATTGGGAAACATGCGAAAAAACAAAGGAAGTTCTCATGCGAGAATCCAACGTCGTACATGTCAATGCCCCGGTGACCGTGGTTGTTGACATACATGGGTGCGCGCTTCTCTAAGCCATCATTTCTGTTTGGTACGACTCAATCATTTCTCAAGCCAGTTTTATGATCTCATAGAAATATTCCGTATAGGTGTTTACGCATTACGCCCCATACGCCAACTACTTGTTCCTCGGTACTGCCACTGTAAGTCTGCAACCCCAAACACTTACTCGCATTTCCACTCACATTATCCCGGCTCCCTTTCTTCCCCGCTCCCTCGCATTCTCACGGCCTCTTTCCATACTCCCTCGATTTTCACTCCGCACACCCCCTTCTCTCAATCGCCTTGCTTTACTCTCACTGCCCCGTACACTCTTCTCCCTCTGTCCCAACTTCGCCTGGCACTCCCCTGCTGCAACTACTGATATTGTTCCCTGTTCCCACAGTCACTGTTACACTTTCTTCCTTGCCGCCCCCAACACACCGTTCTTTTCACGGCCACTCCGCTCTATGCCCCCACTGTTTCGCCCTGCTCTCTGACTCCTCCTACCTGCCTCCGTCGTAAACTTGACAATCTCTTTTTCCAGAGCAGAGGAGTGGAAACCTTGTCTGGTTTTACGGCTCTTCCACCTACATGCTTGTCCCATCTTCACGTCACTTTCATATTGCAGAATTCTACTGGAAGCCACGAAAAACATGCAGTACGAGCATCGGGCTCGATTGGAATCTTCCCACTTGCGCGCCGGACACCTCGTACAGTCGTTCACGGTCGACGAAATGGAAACGGCAAAGTTTTCGATACGGCTCAGTACACCACGAGTCAATTCTGCGAAGCATAGTTGATCGACTCTGATATACTGGGCAGCAGGACTGAAATGGCCTATCCCACGCTCGGCGTTCACCTCAATGGTCTCGGCATGATACACTGGCACAAACACTGGCAGTACTGTATAGTCATTTCTGGACTAGGTCCAGAATCAGTGTCGCAAGTGGCTCAGGAGAACTGCAAAAAGAAGCATGATGTAATAGTACACCGTCCCCATTACCTCCCTTCCCTTTACAATATCTAACCCGACTCTCACCAATGTTTAAGTCTTCCAAGCAGAAGAGGGGGATGACCAAGTATAGTCCGAGTATTCACTCGGGTTCACTGTACAGCTTTCCGCGTGGCGGGCCGATAGTGGCGTCAAGCAGTGATCCTGGTCTATATCGAGTGAAGCTACACGTTCTCTAATCGCCCGTGTTCACACGTTCCGGGCGAAGACCGGAGCGTTCGCGACAGACTCCGAAGATAGGAGTTACAGCGCCATCTCGCTTCTCCCTTACTTCGTGCTTGTTAGTTAGTCTCTCTTATTGCCAATCCTGCAGATCTCGCACTAGTGGTGACAAGCGATTTCTAAGAGATAAGCTTCCTCAAATAGATCATCTCCCAGCATCTCAGAATCCCCGGCAGCCTCAGTGTGCACCTTAATCTCAGCTTTTGACGCGTCTGGGTGTTACCTCGCCATTCAGTATCTCAGTGCTCAGCTCCATAATCCAAACTCTCAGACTTAGTAAGATACTGGTTCTATTCCTCCCGCTTCTTTTATCGCTTCCCTCTCATTCCCAGTTGTCGGACTTACAGCTGGCATTGTAGAGTTCCCTAACACCCGTCGCGATTGTCTTCGACTCGAGACAATGCAGGCACCTTTCGCCTCGCGGTACGGGCGACACTACTTGCGGATACACATGAACACTGGGGCTTGGCAGGTACTGCCGTTCACCAAGTGGTAGTGGAAAGTGGAGATGGTTCTACAGCTGCTCGCGGAGGCGATGCGGGAGTGTTGCCGCTCAGTGATACGGGGAGTATTAAGCGGACAGGATATTTCCCCGGGGTTATAATAGATCACTCTAGTATGCAGACCGTTGTGCCTGTGCGAGCATCAATTGGTTGCACAGCATGATGCACATCGTTCCTTGCCCGAACACCTACATCTGTTGCAATCATTGGTCGGGAAGCTAGGAAACCACATGGGGTACAGCGGATACTCTATTCTATACTTACGACCACAAATTGGACAAACCGAATACAGCACAAAGAATTCAAACTATATCATCGACCTCAAGGAGGATCATCACCAGGAAGCGGCGACCTGAGGGACTCGACCCCATGCGAAGCGTGTCGACCCGCGAGTTTGGATTATGCAGATAGCGATTAGCGAGATGTTTGAGATCTGCCACGGCTGACGTTCTGAAAGGACCTGAGTCGGAGTTGGGGACATTCTGGGAGATTGGGTCCGCAGCGTGTGGTATGGCAGTAGGTGGCGCGTTGTTTGGTATACCCTGAGTGAAAACATGTTCAGACACATATACATATGCTGTGTGAATAGAAGGGGTGTATGCCAGCGAGTACGTACATGAGCCGGCGGTATGTAGTATCCCACAGGAGGTGGGCCAGAGGCAGCAAGATAATGTGGGGCATGTCCAGGAGGGGCGTAACTGTGATTTGGGTAGGCGTATTGTCCCTGCATACGCTGACGTTAACAGAGGAAGAAGCAGGGTACAGAAATAAGTGATAACCTACCACGGATGGAGGCGCCAAGCTTTCATTCCACGCATAGCTGTGGTACTGGGCCCAGTCCCCATAGCTGGCGTCGTTTCTGCCATGGGCATAATTCACACCTGTTTGATGCCCGTTCTGCCAGGGCACATTGCCGTGAGTACCCGTAAGAGGATAGACCTGGAGAGTGGCATGTGAGGATGGGCAAGTGGTACCAGATGATCCAACGTGCTGACCTCAGCACCCTGTTGAGGATGATTCTGCGGACGTGGGGTGTAAGGGGATGGAGTCTCGTTGGGCATTTAGGACTTCCTTCCGTACGCGATATCGTTGATGCAGGAGAGAGGATTATCTAGAGGCAAGGATGGGTCATATAGGTAAAATGGAATGAGGTCTTATACTCATCGCGGCGTTTCTTATTTCGAGAGGTTTTCAACATAAATTTCGTATCCGGTAACATAGATCCATTACAGAGGCGCGGTCACCATAAAATACGGATACAGAGGCGCGTGGTCAACGGCAGGCTATTGTCGGTATCTGGGTCAAACTAGTACTAGGTGGTCGGACCTATTGGCTGCCCGAGGAGAAACTTGATCTGTGCCATGTTTAAGCAGATGGGGTAGCAGATACCAGATAGAGTAGGAGAAGTAATTCGGAGCCTTTGTTATTTTCTCGGTCTCTACCGAGCGAGCCGAAGCTACTTCGGCACGGCACGGTCTCATTTCGGCACGGTCTCATTCAGGTGAATGACTTACTGTAGGCAACGAACGGACATCATTGGTCGTACTGTACTGTCCCGGGATACGGAGTAAACATTTTTTTGTAAAAAAACAAAAAGAATGTACTTGGGTATTTTCTTTGATAACCTTCACAAGTATACATACTATGCGTTCAAATGTGGGTGTACTACCCAGAAAATGTTGGTAGTTACACCGGGGGCTCCCAAATATTGGATTGTGAATGCTTCTGCCTTACCCTTGCATATCGTGGGCGCAGAATGATGATGCATTCCAATAATGGTGAGTCCCAGGGGTCGCGTTCTTCTGCATTGTTCCAGATGCCTGCAGTGAGTGTAAGCTTAGACTGCATCGCCTCGGCCTTCTTTCTGCTACCGCCTCCCATTCCTCTCGCATAAACGAGCCACGGCGTCACTGATGTATATGCGTGCGAAGATATACGCTACACAATACGTACAGCGGCTGAAGGGCTCATCGCTCGATCCTACTCGACCACGACTGTCAGTCGTCCAGAGGACGTAGACATGTGCTGAATGAATGGCAGCGATGCCGTATGGTGTGTTTGGAAATCGACCCGGAATTTTTTGGTACGGAATGACCGTATTAACACCCGGGGTGATTGAGGGTCTCGGGAAAATGTTTGAATCCCGTAATATCTGTGGAATTCTAGGCGTGCTGATAAGGTTTGTTATCTTCAGACCCAACTGGACTACCCAGGAGACGACAGACCGTGGATGTGAATTGGTAGAGGAATGACGGTATTGATCGATTTGCGCCTTAACTGTGAAGGATAGAGCAAAAATCGTGAGGCTTGCACGTGGCGGACTGACCCTTATCGTAGTTTGGTCTCTCCTAGACCTCGATCATCCTTCGAAGGTCCATGTCATGAGAATGCCGCATATCCCCACATCTATTCTTGAGGGCCGTGTGCAGTCTTGTTAGAATCCTCGGGGCGGTTCACCGTGCTATGAGTGCTCGCTATTTCCGAACTTCACAAGAACGTTAAACCTTCACAGGTGTTCGAGGTTTGCCTCCTTTCGTACAATAGCACCCACCTTTCCTCAAAACGTGCCACTGTCTCAATCTGCCCGATTCCGCCGACAACGTAGCGCGAGGCATATGGCTGTATCACCAAGTGTATCACATCGAGGAGGATGCTTGGGAAGATGATCACAGCGTTCATTGATGGAACTGCCGACCAAACCGTTTATAAAGCGGTCAAAGAGCCTGTATGACCCAAAGCTCCCATGGCCGGTAGAAGAAAGGGGGAGGAAGACATGCAAAGAGACATTGCAGTGTCACAGTACCATCAGTACGTATAATTACTAATTTTAGCCAGATTTGCGACAAATTGGTCCCGTGAAAGATTAGGATAGATAATGTAAACATGATCACGTTGTGGCCGATCAGCTAAGCGTCGACCACTTCAGTGAAGTTGTGCATGCTCCGGTTGTGTTCAGAATCGGCGTCGCAAGTAGCTCAGCTTTAAAATTCTCAGCCAAACTGGGCTCGTGAAATTAAATACTGGCGAACAATGTATTCCTAAAGAACTGAGGTCAAGCTTAAGGGCCTTCCTCGTACTACTCATCAGTATATCATACACAACCTGGGTCTTCGTCAGTTACTAGGTCATCAGCGCCCACGTCAAGGCCCGTGAAGATGTAAGAACGGAGACTAAAGGAGAAAGAAAAAACGGAAAAAAGATGGCCGGCTGTAACCAGAATCCAAGCAACCAGAATCCAAGCCACAATCG
This sequence comes from Lactarius quietus, assembly GCA_015025155.1. NCBI lineage: Eukaryota > Fungi > Basidiomycota > Agaricomycetes > Russulales > Russulaceae > Lactarius > Lactarius quietus. Next base: position 21,058 of record WITN01000588.1, read on the forward strand.
TCACGGTTGGACCCCGTTACTGCGACATCCATTGTCACCAAATGGTGACTCCACTTAGATATCCATATCAAGCACGATCATCACCCTTAACCGCCGTCCAGAGGGGCTCAGCCCCATGCGAAGATCGTCGACTTGCGAGCAGGGATCATTGAGGTAGCAATTGGCAAGACGTTTCAGGCCTTCCATTGCCTGCGTTATGGAAGGCACAGATTCGGGGATGTTCCTGGAGGAGGGGTGCACGACGTCTGACATGGGCGGCGGGCGATCTCCAGCCCCGTCGTTTGGTATGTTCTACGCGAGCATAATCAGACCGAATACACAGGACATGCAAATAAAAAGAGGGGGAACATACGCCAGCTGGTGGCAGGTTGTTCTCTACATTGGACGGGCCAGGAGCGGCAATCATCTCTTGAGAATTTTCGAGATGTGGGCAACTGACATTTAGGTTCCTATGATAAACATCTCGTCCCTCCAAGTCCTTCAGAGGAAGCTGACATCAACAGGGGGCTATGTCGATACCATGCAAGTGACCGCATACCGCAGCTGGAGGTGGTGGGCCTTCCAAATCATACCACAGATTGTCACGGTACTGTGTCCAGTGACCGTGATCAATGTCGTTTGGGCCATGATAGGCACCAGCATTATTCGCGTCTGATTGATCCCCGATCGGCCAGGGTATGCCGTCACCGATTGTCGAGGAAGGGAGCTAGAAAAAGATATGTGGTGATGAGTGGTTAGGACCAGACACACAAGGCTGACCTCGACATTCTCGACAGGATAATGATATAGGGTACGCGGGCTATGGAGAAACGAAGACTCGTTGGACATTTAGGCGTCTTTGTACGTACGATAAGGTGAGTTTAGCAGTGGTTCTTTGCGCAAGTTCGGGTTGGCCCATCATAAGACTGAGGCAAACTGAATTTATACCAACTGAAATGTCGGAATGCGGGATGTGGGCCAGTGTTTCGGTTCGTGCATGTGTTCCTGGACAGGGTTGTAATTTGAAATGATTCGTCCCACCGATGCCACCGTTCGTACGAGTCAGCCCGGCGTCCTTCTTTGGAGTCCCTTCCTTTCCCGATCGTCGCCTTGTCCCCCATTTGCGCCCATTCCCATTCTTTTCTCCTTCTCGTCCCCCATTCAGACGCTCGTCTCTTCCCCCAATTGTGCCCACGCCCCTTCTTGCACTGCCCCTCCCTCCCTCCCACGCTCACACTGCTTCCCCCACGCCGCGCACGCCAACTCTCTCCTGCCGTCACCCGGCTCTTCCCCTGATGCCACTGCTTTCATCTTGCTCCCTGTACCTACAGTCACTGTTACGGCCTTCTACTTCTGCCGCCATGCCGCCTTATGCCCTTACCACCCCGCTCTATTTCCCCGCCGTTGTGCCGTGTCCTCTGCAGCCATAATCACACCGCCCTCTGTCAAAATGCCGTGGCATTGTACGTCGTCCCTCCCTCCTTTTCCCCTTCTGCCAGTTTCCGCTACAAACTGGACGATCTATTCGGAAGGGCCGAGGGGTAGAATCGTCGACTATGGTCGACCCATGATCACGGTACAGTTCGCGCGGTGGAGTGACAACGGCGTAAGCCAAGTGATGCGTCTATTTAATGGTGAAGCTTCCCATTCTCCGAAGCGCTCGCGTTCGCGCGTCTCGGGGGCAGACTGGAGCGTTCACGACACCTCCGAAGATACGCATTGACGTCGCCACCTCTCCTTGCTTTTGCTTCACATCCTTACCCTGAAGACCTTGCAGTAGAACGACAAGCGAAGTTCAGGTATAAGGCCTTCGTTTTGGCCCTCAAATAATATCCACTTCATCCCATCTAATATCTTCTCATACCTTTGTTTACCTTCTAGCCATTCCATCCAGTACCTAAGCCTCAAATTCCGAATTCTCAGTTCTCATAAAAGTGCTCGATGTCAGTTTTTATATGCCTTATCTTTTGTCGTCCGTCAAAACCGGTTTGATGACGCTGACATGCAACGGACTCACCACTGGCACTGCACAGCCACATTATCCCATTATTCTAAGAAACTTTTCCCTGCCGCGTCCCATAGCTTCACATTTTTTACATCTTACAGTTCACACATCTAGGCGAGGGTGCGTGAGACAGCTGACACATTGTTTCCACTCTCACTTACTGCGTCGCATCCAATTTTTCCAAAACCTCGGTCTAAGTCCCCCAGCACATCTGAATGATACTGCTGGTGTTTTCTGGGAAACCACGAACTCGAATAATATTGAAAGGAAACATCCTCTATCACACGACTTACACTACAATTGCACAAACTACAGCGTTCTCAACATCGGAACCGCGAGCATCGAGGTCGTTCGGAACTTCGGATAACCTCTCAGGTCAACTCAAATGTCGATATCAAGCACGATAGTCACCCTCAACCGTCTTCCTGAGGGGCTCAGCGCTCAGCCCTATGCGAAGAGTGTCTACTTGCGAGCAAATATCATCGAGGTAGCGATCGGAAAGACGTTTCGGACAATCCTTGGCCGACATTCCTGAAGGCACAGTTAAGTTCCGGGGACGCTCCTGGAGAAGGTGTCTTCTGTGACCTCTGGCATGGGCGGCGGGCGATCTCTGATATCACTATTTGGTATGTCCTGCAGGTCATGCATTGTCAGACAGACCGAATACAGGATATTTAAGTAACAAAAAAGAGAGAGGACGTACATGGGCCGGTGGTACTCTACGTGGGATGTGCCAGGAGGTATCTATTGAACATTTCCGGGAGTGCGGTAAGCAACTGTACATGTCGGGCTGACGATTGACACCCAGTCTATACAGTGCCTCCCGTGACAGATTTCTAGTCTCCTTAATTGTGGCTGTGTCGCCAGCCCTTGCGTCGGCCTCGTTATGGTCAATGATTGGATCAAAGATTAGATTTCGATAATCATCTCGAACCTCTGTAACTGACAGTACCTCGGTTTCATCTTTACGTGTCCTATGCAAGGCCTACGTATTATGTACTCCCCAGTATGTCTCCCCCACCTCAATTCCCTGAATACTACGCCTTTCCCATTCCCCGCCTGACCGTCGCCTGCCTTAAGGTGCTGACCCCAATGGCTTGGTACCACCACTCGTTTCTATGGACGCTCCTAAGCGCAAAGACCGTGCTCCCTTCGCCTCCAGGAGAAATCCCAACCATACGTCTTCGACACGACCCTCGCTCACCTCTCTACCTTCCATCCGACATTTTCTCCCTTCTCAGTATGTCGAACAGATGTGCGGCAACCTATCTGAACCCGCCCCACATCTACCTTTGGGAACCCTTCGAGGGTCCCTAGCCGCAGATGGAACATTGGCGTACGAGACGTGGGTATGTAAGTCGCCCCTAGGTGCTGCTCATCGGTCACCTGAGACTCTCTCGTCGATGACAGTGGGGGGTAACCGTGGGGAACAACCTGCCCAGTTTGGATTCATGCACAACGACCATGGGGCGTAGGTCTTCGTGAATACTAGCCCACCTTCCGTGACCCACGCTAGCGGCGCCTGCAGGCGCAGGATAATCACACTCTCCGCCGCTCCCTTCCTGGTGACCACTTTATCTTTCAACGTCCGTATCGGCTCTCGTGACGTGATTCCACTTCCGCTTCCCCATGCTATGCGTCAGTCACCCACGTGGCCCAACAGAATGTAAGCGGCGTAAAATCAAGTGCAAGACGTAAGGAGCTGCCTGTAACCCACTGACCTACAGTCCTTCTGAACGGCGGGGATCGCGCATCTCTTTACTCCCTCGTGGAGATCAAATAGGCGTCAATGCCAGTGTCATTGCGCAAGTATCAACGTGGCCCTTCGACCTCAGTCACGAACACCACATATGTCAAAGAGAATCCTATGCGGCATGTCCAGTGACCACCACTAGCCCCTTTTCGCATTAGTGCACGTCGCGATGAATAAATATAGATCACCGGGAGGGGGGGAGGGAGGGGTTTTCCTCTACCATGCTGCTGCAGCTCTGTCTTACGATATCCTCCTTTGGTGCGGTTTCAGAACAAATTATTATACACTAGCAAACTAGTGCCGGCGTGAGGATGCTGCTGGCATGATGTACGAAGGTATTGTCAGTCGGCGGTGATAAATATCGTGGCCGCGTGCTCCCGCAAAGACCTCGTCACCCGTAGATACGTATCCGAGATACGTACCACCCACGATAGAGATACGTACCACCCACGATAGAGATACTAGGGTGTTCAAATGCAGAGAACAGGTCTTATACCTCTCAACTGAAGCTACTCGCCACTCTGTTGACGCTTCACACCCATCCAACGAGTCCAAGTTGGAGAGTGATGGTGGTCAATGAAGAGCAATCGGCCACTGTATTGGTAGAGGGTGGTCGAGCTTACGGCTCATCCACGTACGTATCAGTACCTCACAGCATTCTTACGATAAGCTACGTCGTCTTCAAGTTAATGGACGAGTCCCTTCGAGGCCGGTGTATATGCAAGAGTAGAGGAAAGAGAAGAAGCAGAAAGAGAAAAAACAATCAGAATTTTACACCTCGTCATTAGAAGATCCACTAGCATCACCGTGACGTCCACCACTCAGATGTCGATGTCCAGCACGATCATCATTCTCAAGCGACCACCAGAAGGACTCAGACCCACGCGAAATGTGTCCACCTGCGAATCCGGATTATCCAGATAGCGACTCATGAGACGTTTGAGATCTTCTGTGGCTGATATTCTAGAATGATCAGAGTCGGGGACATTCCGGGAGAATGGGTTGGCGACATCTGGCATAGGTGGCGTGCGATCTCTGACCCCATTGTTTGGCAAGTCCTGTGGGACCGGTAAAGTGAGATACACCGCAAGCAGGATATGTAAATAACAAACGCGGAGAGAGAACTTACACGGGCCGGTGGTACTATGTGGTACTCTCCACGGGATGGGCCAGGAGCGACAAACGTGTGTTCGGCATTTCCAGGAGGGGGGAAACCGACCCTATGATTCGCCTGATAAGTGTACTGACCCTCCAAGTGCTTCAGAGAAACTGGGGTCAACAAGGGGGGCACGTGATACACATATAGGGGACTGCCTACCGTAGTAGCCGGAGGTGGTGGGCCTTCGTGCCACAGATTGCCACGGTGCGGGTTGTCGCGGTACTGTATCCCGTGTCCGTAATCGGCGTAGTTCGGACCATTGTAGGCTGCAGAAAAATTTGTATCTGGCTGATGCGCATTCAGTTGGGGTACGACGTCGTGATCGCTAGTTGAGGGAGGGAGCTAGAGAACGGGATGTGGTTGAGTGACTAAAACGAGACAACAACTGGCCAACCTCAGCATTCCCCCCAAGATCATAGCGGGGATGTGGGGTACGGAGGGACAATGGCTCGAAGGACATTTAGGGTTATGCGTACGATAATGTCAGAGTAGTAGGGGTTATTTACACGAGCTCAGGTTGGGCCATCAGAAGTGAGGGGGTTAAGTACTCCAGGAACAAGCGGAGTGTTAAAGTTCTGCTCCATTGACGGGTTTTTGCATATGAGAGGGTCCTGTGTCCACAGACGCTGGTGGTTGAGCAGGTAGGCGCTGGTAGAGGCAAATGGGAAGAAAGTGCAGGCTTCTGCCATGAAGTGGGAACCGGTCCCGGCCAGCGAATGAAGATTTGTTTGAAAAAACTCAAACTCAAACTATGGAATACCGAGACGCAATAAGATCTCGGTGGATGCATGCAAAGCTAAACCTTTGCCGGTACCAAGGTTGCTTGGGGACGACTGCCTCAACGATGGAGAGCGGATCTCTTCGTCGCGGATATTCAGCACACTGCATCCGCATTTCAATTGAAGGTATCTGCAGGAGGGTCGGTACGTTTTGGGGGAATTCCGTGCATCAGCCGGACAAGCGAAATGGTTTGGATCAGCTGGTGCAAAATTGGGTGAGGACTGGTTTCCTTGACCGCAATCCCGTCGTATGGCACCTCAGGTCAAGTTGTCATCAGGGGTGACGAAAGAGAGAAGGACTGCGGCGGATCAACCACCACTTGAAACGGGTGTTCACAATGGGCGCAAGAAGAGAAGAGAGGTGTGAAGTGACGAGATTCCGGTCCGGAGATCGAGCTCCGCGTCGCGCGCTCCGCTGCCACCTCAGCCACCCGTCAGCCACCACCGCCACCATTTCGCCCACCCGCCGCTCCGCCTCCGTTATTTATCAATCCCGTTTTGGTGACCCCGTCTTGGACCCCGTGGTAGTTTTCTGTCGATTTTCTGTCGACAGATTCATACGTTTAACCTGTTGTGAGGACACTTATCATATTCTTTGAGAGACGAGTCTTCCACAGCGCGGCGTGCGCCTTGACGGTTCCTAGAGTCTGATGAGCTTTGTTGAGATAAACTCGCGACTACCGGGATCGACGTGTCACGCTCTTCCTGTTTACACAAACCGTGCGTAAATTATTCGCGATTACAAGCACCGTATTTGAGGTCAGTATGTCAAGGTGTATTCACCATCCCTGGAACCACCAACCCTCATATGCGCTCTTCCCAACTGTCCGGCGCCCCCTTCGACCGCATTACTCTCCTGGTACTGCCACACCCACTGCCACGCCCACTGCCACGCCTACGCCCATGCCCACCACACGCCTACGCCCATGCTCATGCCCACGCCCACGCCCATGCCCACGCCCACGCCCACGCCCACGCCCACGCCCACGCTCCCCCTCGCGATGCGTACTCTGACTCCGCCGCCCCACCAGCCAACATGCCCAACCATCTACTGAGTGCCAGTTCGACCCAGACACCGCCAACAGCCCGCCGTTGTTGACCACGCGCATCTGTATCCGCATTTTGTTAATCTTATGTTCAAAGACATGCATGGAGCTCTCGAACAAGATAAAACGCCGCAAGGAGAAAAGCCTTGCCAGTACACGCGCTCATTTCCGAGTAAAAGCACAAACGTCATCTCGCCCATGATGCATGATGATCCATCGCCGCGTACTGAAGGAAGCCCTAAATAACCCAACGAGACTTTCATCATTGGCTGGTCTAAGCTGCAGTGAGGAACAAGCGGAAGCATAGAGCGGAGTCTTTGTGTGAACGTATGACGTGGCAAGTGTTTGGGTGCTCCCGTTCGGGTGCCACTGGCCCATCCTCACATAGTGCTCTCCAAGTCTATCCTCCAACAGGTACTCACGGTAACGCGAATGGACATTAGCCAGGCGTAAATTATGCTGGCCCGTAACCCCGAACTCTCCTCTGTTGACGTCGGCGTCTGCGGGGACAGTACGCCTATCAAGGAGATCCGAATAGCCGTTACGCCCCTCCTGGAAGCCCCCAACACTATCTTGCTACCCCTGGCCCTCCTGTGGGGTACTACCCACCGCAAGTTCATCTACGGACTCCACACACCTTTTATTTACGCAGTATATGTCTAGTGAACACGTTTGTACTCAGGGTATACCACGCAGCGGCTAGGTACCTCCTGCTAGTAATGTCATGCCAAACGTCGCGGACCCATTCTCTCAGCATGCCCCCAACTCAGGGCCTTCCAGAATGTCAGCCATGGCAGATCAAACATCTCGCTAATCACTATCTGCATAATCCGGACTCGCGGGTCAACACGCTACGCATGGGTTTGAGTCCCCGTGGTCGCCGGTTCATGGCGATGATTCTGCTTCAGGTCGAAGGTATTGTCTGGGTACTTTGTGCTGCATTCGCTGTGTGTCCAAATTGTGGACGTACATAAGGAGAGAACAGAGTGTCCGTTGTACCCCATCCCCTATGTGGTTCCGTAGGTGCCCGATCAATTAGTGCCACAGATGTAGGTGTTCGGGAAGGGAACGATGTGCATCACACTCATGATCCTGTACGACAATCAATGTTCGCATGGGTAAAACGGTCTTCGCCCAAGGGGATCGACCCATATCTAACCCCGGAGAAATGTTCCAGTCCATGTAGGAATCCCCACATTACTGAGCGGAATCGCCTCCGCGAGCAGCTTCAGCGCCATCTCCATGTCCCGCTTGGTGAACGGCCCTACCCGCCAAGCCCCAGTGTCCGTGTTTGTCTGCAAGTAGTGTCGCTCGTGCCGCAAGGCAAAAAGTGCCCCCGTTGTCTCGAGTCGAAGGCAATCACGGCCTGTGGTAGGGAACTCTACAACGCCACCATGAGTCCGAGAGACGAGAATGAGAAAAGAATCGAAAAACACAGAACTGATACCTTATTAAGTGCTGAGCATTTGGATTTTGGAGCTGAGGTAATGGATGGCGTGGTTGCCCGATTGAGCACCCAGAAGCGTTAGAAGCGTTAAGACGAGATTCTCTGAGATGTTGAGAGAGGAGCTGATTCTATTTGAGGAAGCATAATAAGGCTCATCTCCGAGCGATCGCCTGACGCTATCAGCGCAAGATATCCAGGATTGGAAATAAGAGAGATTGATGAACAAACACGAAGCAAAGGAGAGACCCCTATCTTCGGAGCGATGTCGCGAATGCTCCGGTCCTCGCCCGAGACGCGCGAATACGGGCGATTTGGAGAACGCGTAGGTGCACTTGATAAAGACCAGGACCCAATCTTGAAGCCACTATCGCCACCGCCACCCGGAAGGCTGTACCGTGAACCCGAGTAGATACACCACCATTCCCCTTCCTTTTCCCTGAGAGATAAACATGGGTGAGAGTCCGGGTAGAGCTTGAAGTTGTAGGGGTCGGAGGGAGGTACGTACTACGTCACGCTTCTTTTTGCAGTTCCCCGGAGCCACTGGCGACGCCGATTCTGGACCCAGTCCCGAAAAAAAGTTATACTGTATCGTACCGAGACCAGTGACGTGAACAGCCGCCAAGCGTGGAAGAGGCCATTTCGGTCATGATATCAGTATATCAGAGTCGATCAACTATGCCTCGCAGAATTGACTCGCGGTATGCTGGACCATATCAAAAAGTTTTGCCGTTTCCGTCTTCGTCGACCGCGAGTGACTGTACAAGGTGTCCAAGAGCGCACGTGTGAAGATTCCGATAGTGCCTGCTACTCCCGCTGCGCATTTTTCGCTGCTTCCAGTAGAGTTCTGAAATCTGAAGGTAGCGTGAAGATAGGACATGAATGCAGGTATGATGGTCGCAACACCAGTCGACGTTTCCGCTCCTCTGCCTTAGAGAAATGGATCGTCCATTTGCAGCGGAGGCAGGTAGAATGGGGGAGAAGTGTACAGGTGGAGAGGCAAAGAGCGGTGTAGTGGGGCAGAAGGTGGTATGGCGGCAGGGGTAGAGGGTGTAACGGGGACTGTGGGTACAGGGAGCGAGATTATAGAGAGTAGTGGCGGCAGGCGGAGTGCCGCGCAATCAAACGTTATCACGCTAACGCCGTTCCGGCCTTCCGGTGCCAGTAGACCAAATCCACCAGTTGCTAGATATCGGCCAATCTAGTTGATCCAGTGTTGATCCATGGCGGTACGAGGTTGTTGTACCTGGGCCGTGCGAATTGGTCATGCAGTTTGGTATGTGGTATGTTACATATCTCGCATACTGAAGCCCAACTGATGTCGCACCTCGCCCGAACGCCTACTACGTCCCACGCGCCATGATCTTGTTGCACTCGCCCCTCTCACCTCACAATGTTAGAATGTCAATCGTCCATTGATCGGGAAACAATGGCACCAGATATCGCACAACGGACATACTATTATCATTCTGTACGACCACAAATTTGACACATTAATCTAGTACAAATAACTCATATATCGTCGACCTCAAGCAGGATCATCACCTTGAACCGGCGAGTACCAGTGGTGCTCAACCTCGTGTGAAGGACGTCAACCCGTGAGTCCGGATTGCACAGATAGCGAGTGGCAGTGCGCTTGAGATCTTCCATGGCTGACGTTTTAAAAGGGTCATAGTTGGAGACATTCTGGGTGAATGGATCTGCAATGTCTGGTATGGCGATAGGAGGCGCGAGGCCGCCACTTTGTATACCCTGAGCGCGAACTCAGTCAGGCACAATACATACGCTGCGTGAAAAGGAGAAACATAGTCCTCTACGAGTGTGTGTACGTACGTGAGCTGGCGGTATGTGATACCCAGGGGGTGGGCCGGGGGGTGCAGGGTAGTGCTGGTCGTTTCCAGGAGGGGCGTAACCGACATATGGGTTCCCTTGATAAACGTATGGTCCCTCCACGTTCTTCAAAGAAGCTAACGTCAACAAGGAGAGCCTGCACGCCAGGTACAGAAGAGTTGTTATAACTTACTGCAGCCTGAGATGGAGGTGGTGGGCCTTCGTTCCACAAATTGCTGCGGTAATAGGTCCAGTTGCCGTAATTGGCGCCGCTACTGCAGTAGCATGGGCCAGGATAATTCATCCCTGGCTGTTGTCCATTATTCCAGGGCACGCTCTCGTGAGTAGCTGTTGGACGGAGGACCTGGAGAGCAGTATGCCAGTGTGAGGACGAACATATGTATGATACACCACGCTGACCTCTACACCTTGTACAGGATAGTGTTGAGGACGCGGGATGTAAGGGGATGAGGACTCGCTGTTGGGCATGGGACTTGTCTTGTGGATACTGTCAGGATTGTGCCAGTGTTCTCGAGGACAGGCGGAGGCATCAGAGGTGAGAAGATCTTTCCAATTTATAGAAGCAGACAAGCCCTTACACTGACATTGTTTCGTTCCCCGCTGTGGTTATTTGTCCTGGATTCTCAGTGTTTGTAGTAAGATTGACCGAGAGACGGGCGCGTCCCCACTGCAAGTACGATTCTGTACGAGATTCCTGGTACTCACGAACAGGCGGTTGACAGAGTTCGACCCAGATGTGGTATAGCCACTATATGTGAATCTGTAAATAGAATCTGTGGAGGAAAGGAAAGAACGAAATTTCCGTGACTGGCACGGGGCGTACACGTTTTCCTACCTCAGGTTGGCGTGAGGTTGGTGTACATACCCCGGCGTCAGCAATGACTCTTAGTTGGTGCCTCAGTGTGTTCTGTCCGGGACGCTTAAGGAGTCTTGATCTGTATGGTCTAATATCTTTTACATCCACTACGCCGTACCAACCTGAGAGGCATCACTGAGGCACCGCACGTCGGGTCGGCCCGTATGTCGGGATTACCACGTGACGTGACATACAAGCTCAATTACACTCTTCACTTTTTACGCAACGTTTTTACGAATACCTTATCTTGCGGCCCAGCCCCGCATTCGAAGAGGGCATAGCTTCCGCATGCAGAGAATTCTACAGACGGTGGAGCTCCACTCCGCCGCAGACCGGGATATCCTGCGTTTATGAGAAAACTAGAACCCGTGTGAAAACGAGGCAAGAGAGCTAGGACGGTAGTGCAATGCGCCTTTCCGCCTTTCCCCCAGAGACAAGTTCTTTAGAAGTACGATTTCAACCGACTCCTCAACCACACAGGTCCTACTGGTCTTACATTGTCCACCACCTCTGAAACTGACCTATTTTCGTTATTTTACAGACTAATTAATCTGTTTGCATCCTCGTCACACTCGCAACTACCAGTGTCGTATACACGGGTTCAAGAAAAAAAAACGTCCTCCTGCACAGCACGAAAAGTCCTCGTACTCTTCGCTGCTCATCTACACTTGTCATCATGTCATCTGTGTAATGTTCCCCCCACTTCGTCTCTATCAATTTCCGCCGAGTGCTTGTATCTCCACAACTTGAACACCTGGCGATGCATTCCGTAGCAATTTACCTTGGTTACTTCTTTAGGAGCTCATGGTTCGAAAGTGACCATGCCTCCCTTGATACCCCGCTCTGCCAGCGGTATGGGGGCCACCATTATTTTTTTCCCTGGTTCCCGGACGCAATGTGAAATCGAACTTGTCGCCACTTCCCCTCCAAGTTGATTGCGCATGTATTTTTTACCCACCATTCAACCCCACCCGCCCCAGAAGATTGGCCTATATGCAGTACGCACAAGTTGTACGCTAACCCATATAATGGGTAGGCTACTACTATAGGGTTATCATCTTTAGATTGGAGATTCTCGCTTTACGTCCGATATTCTGTAATCCATTTAATTGAGATCGAGATAGGCCGAATGAACTAGGAACGTGTCTTATAGCCAGATTCGGATTAATAGATCGAAGTAGCATCTAGACCAGGCCTGTGAAGTTGTAAAGTGGGAGTGACTCGGCGGGAGAGCTGTATGGCTAGAAGCGGGAAATCCCCTATCGTCGCATTATCTTTCTCCCTTTTCATTATAGACGCGAGCTACTCGTTCACAAGTGCGCCGCGCCGCATATTCCCCCTTGTATATTCTCTCACACCCTATGGTCCCTATCTTGAAACCCATCGAAGATTTGCGTGAATTTCTTTTAGGCTTAGCATCGCCCACTTTATCCGAGAATCTAGATGGATCACAAATCAACGTTCAATGAAAGCAAAAACCAGACAACCTGCTGAGTCCTGACAGTCTGACTGGTATCGAAATACTGGAATAATACTATAGTGGATCAGGTCAACGTCACTGTAAGTTCAACTTACTCTAGGAGATGCCGGGAACAAGGTTAGACAGAATTTGCAAAATTTATCCCGCAAAGGAGTTACGATTGACGGCATTAAAGATAATCATACGATGCTGACGATCACTCACTTGTTACGCGTATGGCACGCGTGGTATTCCATAGGCACAATGTAACATGAGACCGACTCGGATGTGCTGTCTCTCCTTTAACTCCACAACGTCGCCTCATCTAAATCCAACTAGAAGAACTTGTCGTACCTAGCATTCACTCCATTCAAGTTTTCGGCTCTCTATCTCCTACTGCTTCTTTACACCCTGTCCTCAGTCGTGGTTCTCCGTTCACCTACTAGGCAAGACACATACACTGACGTAGCGACCGACGATCACCGGGTGGTGGGCTGATGGCAGTGGTGGCCAATAATCGAATAATCAGCGAATAACTTATTGGTAAATTTTATTCAGGGACGTGTTACATGGGCAAAGACCGGTTAACTACGAAAAAGAGACCTTTGTACGCAAAGGAGTTGAAAACTTGAAACTACTACACTAGGAGGTAATCATGGATGATCGCTTCGTACTTTACAGGCTAGCATAGCAATACGCGATGGGATTGATACTTGGCATCAGACGTAAGTGACTGACTGGTAAGTAATTTTACTTACTGTAGTCGGGTGAGGGTGAGGGTGATGTGCCACATTCAGACTTAAAGGCTGCTCGTGGCTCCTGTAAGTATTAGAGGGGTGGCGTAGCTTTCTGTCACTGCAGAGGGTTTTGAGGGAGTATATGCGGCCCTATATTGGAATGGAGGATAGAGCGTGGAAGTCGGTTTTGAACCTGGTGGTGTTAACGCGATGGCAGTAAGATATTATGACTCTCGTCGCGCAGGAGGGATCCGCAAGGGAACCATGAGCTTTCTGGTGGTGCGCCTTCTTTGAACTGGAGATTCAAGTTGTAGGCTCTTGTAAATGCGGGCCCAATTGCCTGACGCAGCGCAGTGGAGGCGGTGTGATGGAAAAGGTGGGAGGCTAGCAGCTCCTTTGCACCGCTGCCCTTCATACTTCATAGCGTGGCTCTGCCGTCGTGTGGGTGGGTGAGAGCATGCCGGTAAGCAAAAAGAGGACAGTGTATTGAGGTGTACATATACGCACTTCCAAGTTCATTGACCAACTCGTTTGGTGGTTCCTAGCCCAGCCTTTCTCTTGCACTGCTGACGCTGTCCTAGGGATCGAGGGCCCGTGCGATCGCTGCGGGCTGCACTCGCCAATTTCTCTTTCAGCTGGAAACTGAAGGAGATCACACATGCATTAAGCTCGTGTTCCTGCATGCGAAGTGAAAAGGAAGTGGTAAGCGATCGCTGACAAGTTCTCTCGAAGAGAGCTGTCAGGTTGCTGTTGTTTTAGGTTTTTGTTCGGATAGGAAAGAATACTTGGACGCCATGCGCAGGAGGCGTGGCAATGGATGACTCGGAACAAATGATGTTTCCATTGGAAAGAGAATAACTTGTCGGAGGCGGTAACGAGTAATCGCAATTGGAGAAACCTTGTTGGGGTTCCTGAGATCGAGGACATATCCCGGGCCGGCTACCTGTGACCAGGCTCACTGTTTTCCTTTCTTTCTATCTCTCTGGTTTCCCCCATGCAGCATGAGGGCACCGTTTACACTGTCGTATTGGATATGGCTAGGTGGTAAAGGGGCTGGGTGGTCAAGCGTTTACGAGCTCGGTCTCTCCACTGCTTCAGTCTCGTTCTCTGCTTCTCCCTCTCTGCTTCCCCCCTCTGCTCTCTTGCTCTGTTACCCACTCATACTTTGCATCACCCACTCACCCACTTCCCCTCCCCTCCCCTCGCACACATCCGTTCGCGCGCCCTCGCGCACCCCTTTTTGCTCTCACTCTCTGCCACTACTGCCACCCCACTCTGCCCTCGGCCCCCCACACTCCACCCGTGCCAGGCCCCTACTCTCTGTATCCACCATCACATTTCCAGGTGTCACCAACACCGCCTCGCTCTTTGCCTCGCTACCTGCTCTCTGTTATTGCTGCCGCGCCCCACGCCTTTCCCTCACTAGTTCTGATTCGCCGCTAGAGTACGTCATGTTCCAGACCTCTACTATACCATATTCAAGTATTCGCATCACGTGTGCATTGTGCTTCTCAAGTTGCACGTTCGCGATGGCAATCCACGTTAATAAGACCAGAAAAGCTTATTAGTTCTGTCCATTCTTACAGAATATAATATAGAAGAGCGTCCTGATAAAAGCGCAGCTCGAGGGTGGTCTACAACGAACCAACGTTTCGCGTAGGGGTGCTGCGTAAAGGCACCACTTCCCAGCGCCGTCGCTCCCATGCTTTGTCGCTGAGCTCATGATGCTCCTCAGGTGTCCGTCCAACAACACGCACCGACCGATCCCGGGAAGGATCGTCGTCTACCTCAGTTTCATCGCCCCGCTCCAGCTCTTCAATCTCGTCCTCGCATAGATTGAACATGTCATCTGCGCCTGTGGCGGTATGATCCAGCGCGGTAAGTTGCGTGCCAGCGAAGAGGGACCGCGGATTGCGGAACGCAGAGGCCAATACGTCCGAGGCCCCGTCGAGCATCGTGCGCCGGCGGCGACGGGGTATCGCAGTTATGTAGAAAGTCTTGGCGTGCCAGGCGGTGCCGCCGGCGAACGCGGGGTCGCACGCAAAGTCGACGGTGACGCGGCCAGTGGCCCCATCATAGCTGAAATGGGGGAGTGGGTGCGAGTACGCATTGGGATAGGGCTGTGTAAGTGGGCGGCGGTGCCTGAGAACAAGATGTCCATCTGCGGTGGTGAGGCTTGGTGCGCAGTTCATAAAGGGGGGGAGACAGACGGACCTTCGACGTCAAGTGCGTGTCCCGATTCTCGGGCGCAGAGGGTGCCGCTGTTGTCGATGAAGAAAACCTTTGGATATGGGTTGTGAACAACGGGGACGACGCACACTTCCAGTGCTCGTTCTCACCTGATTACTGGATTCGGGTCGGCGAAAGCCTACGCTTTCGTAAACTCTAAGTGAAGGATTCTGGTGCAATGAGTGACGAATACTTACTTTCAATTAGCGAATTATCCTTCTCTGGCCAGAGTATTATAGGAGCGCTATCTTGAACTGAATGGGAGGTGACGTCTAGCAATCGCTTAGAGGACACAGAACGCAAGATAAAACAGCCAGGAGGAAAGCCCGAGCCGTTGGGAGACGATTTCTCTTCCCGCTCTGCGATAAGCATACCGCGCACGATTCAGTTGGTCGAGGAACTTATGCCACGGTAAGCCTCACTGCAGATGCAATTTATTCATTGGCGACTGCAGCGCCTCTCGTACGCCTACACAAAACAGGCGGCTGCGGCGCAGCACTTGGTTCTAGTATGAACGCAGCACACAATGGTAGCACCGCTTTTACTGTGACAGGAACGAGGATGGATGTAATCATATGTCCCGGCGGACCGGTGTCCAAATAGAGTGGCGCTACGGCATAGCCGCAATTTGATCACATTGAGAAGACACTCGCAACTCGCGTAAACATTGTTTTCTTTACAGTAGCAACATTGCCCAAAGATGGTGCTGTGAAAATCTCTTGATCGTCTTCACAAGCTCTCAGGTCTGCCCATCGGTATCGAGATCGGTATCGGACTTTACGTAGTGCGCTTCCTCCTTAATCGATTAATCCCACAGGATCATTACCAATTGCGCTGGCATAGTCTTGTCCTACCTACGTGGGCACGTTCTGCAATCGAAAATCACTACGAATGCAACAGGTAGGCTGCTCCCTGTGTGCGTTGTCAACATCAATCTACCCATCAGGATCAAGCAAGGTTTTATTCGATGAATCACCTTGTTCTTGAGATGGTGGGAGGATTCAAGTTTCCCTGTGGGACGGTCACGACAGATTGTTTTTTTATTGAATCTTCTATCGTGCGCCTTGGGGGGTATCACCTTACGTAGCGCTTCAATTGTAGCTTTCCATCCCGGACAGAACCTTGTCACTGGACTGGCACTGCCAATCGTAATTAAAACGCTACATCTGATCCAAATTACTATCAATGATTCAATATACACGCATACCCTGATCTTCCAAACTTAAAAACTGTTACCCTTATCCTCGTAGAAATTTCTTGGCTCACATGTTTTCACTTCCTGGTTCCCGTGTCACGCAGTTCTCAATCTTACCTTGTCCCTACTGTTAGCGCTCAGAAACGCTCTGGGGGGACCGGACTGCTGAAGGGTACCACCGTGACGGTACCCTGAGCGCGTTCAACACCGACGGCCACCCTCCGCTAGCAGAAGCCTTGAAATTGGTATCGCAAATCGGAAGCCAGCCCCCGAGCGCGCGCGCGAGACACGAGAAGCTGCTCCCTAGCCTCACGCATCAACGTCTCCATTGCGAGCGCCTCGTCCTTGAGCTAGGTTAGTCTCGTATGCCGCGACTCAGACGCTTGCTTTCACGCCCAGATTCATCTCTGCTGTACGCATCCTAGAGACGTAGCACAGTCGCGTGTGTACCGCACCCTAGTAAATGTCGCTGCGCTTGAAGGCGACCAGACTCGGAAACACGGCGTTTTCTCAGCCGGAAAACAGAGACGGTAAGCGTGGAGGAACTCTGCCGCCCACTAGCATCGTGCTGCTGCTAGGGAATTAGTGGTGCCTGTGTGAGTTGGCGAGGTATAGGATGAAACGAGTGCACCATGCAGTGGGGAATTGAAAAGATAAAGGGACGGGTCGAAGAGCATGAGCGTAAGAAATGCTTTGACCGTCTGTGTCTCATGTTGCAATCGCATTCGACTTGAGAACTGGCACCGACAACATGCCAGGGTCATTTCCCCCTTGGGCTACAGCCTACAGGTGGGATATTCGCGTATATTCGTTGAGTTCGGCGTGGCGGCGCTCCCGTTCGTGGATTGCCAGCGGTGGTGCCTTCAATGCATTGGCCAAAATATAGAGTTTTTCCCGCTGCTGTTGGAGAATGAGCGGCCGCGCAGTGAACGACGCCACTCACGTATGTCGGAGTTCCCGGGCGAGCGGGGGATGTAGGCGCGTGAATGCGTGGCTAAATGTACGATCAAAGCGCGCAGTCGGATCGTATGGGAACCCTCAAGCACGAAATAAAGCGCTTAATCGCTAGTCAGGCCAAAAAGGGCAGACAGTTACAATATTTCTAGAGAAAAGGGGATTGGGGTTCTTCCTCATAATTGTTTGAATACAGGGTTACCCTCGACCGATATCATGGTATTAGTACATTCAAGGGGGCACCATGGCAAGTCATTATCAGTTGAGAGAAAGTGTTCACGTCGAGACCCGTGTAGATGTGAGAGCGGAGACAGAGACACAATGTAAAAAAACAAAACAAAGTTATAAAGCTGCCGCCAGCCGTCACGCTGATTCTTGCTACAGCACGGTCATTTCCCGCGACGTCACGGCAACAACTCCTCAGACGTCCATGTCGAATACAATCATTACCCTCAACCGGCCACCAGAGGGGCTCAACCCCAAGCGAAGCGTGTCGATGCGCGAGCCAGGATCATGTAGGTAACGATCGGCAAGCCGTTTTAGGTTTTCCATGGCCAGTGTTCCGCCGGGCGGAGAGCCGGGAACATTCTGGGAGGAATTAGCAAGGTCGGGCATAAGAGGCGCGCGGTCTCTAACGCCACTGTTAGGGATGTCCTGCGGTGCTTACACAGTCAGACAATACCAAAACTGTGCGAATAAACTGAGAGAAAGGACGTACGTTGGCCGACGGTGAGTAACAATCCATGTGGGATGGGCCAGAGGGGACGAGGTTGTCTTGGTCATTTCCGAGAAGAGTGTGGTCGATGTTCGGGTTCCTAGAATAAGCTTATTGTCCGTCCAAATTCTTCGGAGAAACTAACTTCAACAAGGGGAACATACAGACACCCTGTGATGACCTACCGCGGCTGGAGGTGGTGGTGGGCCTTGATATGATGCACTGTCACAGTTCTGGCCCCAATGTCCGTAATAGTTCACACTACCATATGGATGAACATAGTTCACGTCTGGTTGGTGCACGTTTTGCAAGGGTATGCTGTCAGTTTGGGGTGGCACCTAGAGAGAGAGACGTGACGGTGAGTGGTCGAGATCTGAGGAGACAATAAGCTACCTCAACACTGTGACTCTGCGTGGGATTATTTCGAGGATGTGAAGTATGAAAGTGCGGGTTAGCCATTGAGGACTTCACTGGACGTGTGATACTGGTGACGGAAGAAGATTCGCCTGAGACCGAGCTGGGTCATCACAGGAAGGAAACGGTGTTATATGGGGTATTGGAATTAAGCGCGCTTGCTGAATCTCTGAAGCTGAAGATGAAGAGAGTCAGCAGGGAAGATGAAGACAACTTGCTGATACAGTATAATAGGTTTCGGTGTTATCGCTTCATCGATGTAACCGGTATAGAAGGTCGCCCCAACAACGCTTCACACGGTACACACCTTCAACTCTTCCCTTCAGGAACACCGATGAACCGTACTATGTTACTCTCATTTTTGTCGCATTCTACTGTAGTTGTGCTTGTAGCACGCATGATCTGTTGCTCGGTGGCCGTGGCAATTCAATCGCTAGTGCGCTTTATCGTCGTTCGGTCACTGGCTAAGTGATTCTACTCAAGTCGTCTCGTTCTTCCAGTGGATCGGTGCGACATCGTTCGCACTGACATGCTCGTCCGAATCTATGCTCCCTGCCACCGGCGCCCCAGTTCAGGCCATCTGCGCTTCCTAACAGTTCCTTAGCTTAATAATGTGTTCAATTTGCTCTCCTATGTATGTATTTTCGACAGCTCACTAGTACCCACTAGTACTCACGTCGTGCGTCCTTTTTTCTTCGTTCTCTGTAGTCGCCATACTTTCCCTTAAAGTATGAGTTTCCCATTTTTATAATCGGTGACTGGTACCTGGTCTCGAGGGATCTCGTCTTCGGCTGGCTATGAGCATCGTCTCTCGGAATGATTATAATTTTGGCGATCTTCACTTCCAGCATCTCTCTTCCAGCAATCTTGATTTCTTCAGGCTATATCTTGGCTTGCCGCAATCTGCACCCCTGATCTTACCCCTGGTATCGTAGTTTTGCAGCAGTTTCCACTTCCACAATACCTTCTGCCGCCTCGAAGTGCATTCCGAGGCCTCAAGCGTCCTCATCTCACATTTCGCTTGTACTTCGTGTTTTATTTATCACGCATCTCTTTCGGAAATCCGCGCTTGTCCGTAGCTTCCACTTCTTTCCATCTGTGACTCGCAATTGTTGCTCTAACAAAACGCGCTTCTTATTGGATTTGAATGGTTTTTTTTTATCGTGGCAGGGGTATAGGAGGAGGTGTGCATGTAGCCGTCTGTGCAGAACTCACGCTCGAGTATGACAATGGTGATGAGGGAGCCATGGCCGATTGCAGAAGTGGATATCAGAGGGTTATTTTATGCAGAAAGTGTAAGGCCAGGGCTTATAAAGCAAGTAGGGAAGGGAAGGAGACGGGATGAGGCAGGATAAGGCAGGGGAGGGAAGAGTCCACATTTTCTTGACCTGCGCTGTTCACGGAAAAGAACATGTGATGTGAGACTGCACATGACTCAAAAATTGGCACAGCAGCCACTGTCATCTTTACGTGTCATTACCATGCAGGCCGAGTTGCTCGGGAGGGGCCGTGCGACGTTAGCAGTGGAAAGAGGAGGACGCCTCACGGGGTCGGTGACCATTGCGAGAACAAAAGCATGTATTGATTGATAAGCGGGAGCCCGGGATGTATTATTAGTTCGTCGGGTACGCTGTGCTAAGTTACAGGCAGTCGAGCACAAGAAAGGAGTGATAGCAAAAGTGGGGATGGGAGTAGAAAATGGGCGGGAGCACGAAGCGCTTCTCGATAGAAAATGTGGGGTCTTTGTGTTCGAGGCGAGGCCGCAACGGGTAGGTGGGCCCAACCGGAGCGAAACTGTTGAGCGTCGGAGCCAAAGGTCGAACCATCATCGATCCTGTCGGCGAGATTTCTGGATGCGGTGGGAGGGAGAAAGAAAAAGAGCACCGACTCAAGGAGGCGGAGGCAGAGGGAGGAGGGAAGAAAAGGATGAGCACGTACCGCCTTGTCAATTCACGTTAAGACTCCACGAGCGTAGGCGTAGACCGGGCAATTCTTTCTGTGTGATCTGAAATCGCTCGTCGGAAGCACCACGGGGAACTGAAACATCCCACGAGGAGATTCCGACTCTTACTGAAGTTTAAAATATTCTCTGGATAATGTTTGGACTAGGGAAGGGATCAAATTTTATCAAGGGACAGTCCATCAAAGAAAGAGGGAAGAGGGAAGCACCGAATAGGCAAATATGGACTTACCGATATTAAAATTATTGAGGAAATAATGTGTCACGCATTGTCTGAACCTCAGGCTGCAACAAGCAACAGCGAGCAATAATCAACGTAAGCGTCGACGCCGCTGTCCCTGATTTGCGGTATAATAAGATTCCCAGTGACTCCTTAGCATGAGGGGTGTCGAGACTCACAGCCGTATCACTGGCGAAGCTAAACCTACGACCTTGCAGGAGGTGCTACCCATGAATAGGAGTTTGTGTACCTTGTAAGTTGACGAACAGTGAAGTGCGTTCTACAGCTTACAAGCCAACGAAATCGAACTTCCGAAGGAAATCATTCCAATAAGTGCCATCAGGAACTACCAGCGTAATGATAACACAAGTACAAGAGCAACCACGCCACAGATCATGGGGATGTTGAGATAAACTGAAGTGTGGGTTACAGTAAGGTAGGTCTCATTAGGAACCCGTACCCCCCTTAAAATGATGTTTTCTCCTTACCTCAGTCACATCAAAACATTCAAAAAAAATAAAAAGAGAGAAAGATAGATGAACTTCTTCTCTTTAGGTCTCTGTTTTTACATTTTTACATTTATGAGGAGGGAAGGAGGAGATAGTAATTCTTTGACAAGCAAGGG
The DNA here is from genome assembly GCA_015025155.1 of Lactarius quietus. Classification (NCBI taxonomy): domain Eukaryota; kingdom Fungi; phylum Basidiomycota; class Agaricomycetes; order Russulales; family Russulaceae; genus Lactarius; species Lactarius quietus. The sequence continues at coordinate 42,438 of WITN01000588.1, forward strand.
GTGCTGGTTCCTGATGACATCTACCTAGATGATCTATATTGCCAGCCTAGAAGGTTGAGATAACGTACAGGCCTATCACCAGCTCAATGTGGCAGAACCGTGACCCGACAATCTCGATGAGAACTGAGGCCAGATTTAAGTAGTTGCCGCTTATTACTAAATAACCCGCCGAGAAGTGGGCGTGTTGGTCCTGCGCCAGTCTCCAGTTGTGGGTTCGGTAAGGGTGTAGATAGTAAGCCGAAGAGACGGACTGTCCAACAATTCAGCGTGGTCTGAAAGTCTCACACTGTAAAGCACGAGTATTGACTGGTTGACCGCTTGCGCCGGCTGGATATAGCTCTGAATGGTCGTCGGTGATTTCGTTCGTCGGACTTTAATGGACGGATCTTCAAGGCCTCAAGCCCCCGCACATAAGCTGTCAGGCAAATTGGGTTCGTGAGGTCAGACAATTACAGCATTGCTAGAGGGGGGGATTGAGCTTAAGGTTCTTATTCGTGCTACCCTCAAATTAACACAGGGACATTTCTACCGAGGTCATGGTATCTGTACATCTCCATCGAACGTCGACATCGATCGAGAATAAACGCTCACGTCGAGGCCCGTGTAGATGTGAGTATGGAGACAACATACACATAAGAAAACAAAGCAAAGTTGCAAAGCTACCGCCACGCGGAATTCTTTCTATAACGCGGTCGTTGCGCCCCAACGTTACGGCAAAGTCTCAGACCTCCATGTCGAACACGATCGTCACCCTCAACCGGCCGCTGGATGGACTGATCCTCATGTGAAGCGTGTCAATGCGCGAGCCGGGGTCATGTAGGTAACGATCGGCAAGGCATCTTAGGCTCTCCATGGCCAATGTTCCGGGGGGCGGAGAGCCAGGAACGCTCTGGGAGGAGGAGTGCACGAGGTCTGGCAGAAGAGGCGCGCGATCTCTAACACCGCCGTCTGGGATGTCCTGCGGAGCGCGCACATTCAGACACTACCAATACGGTATGAACCAAATGAGAGAAAGGGCGTACACGTGCCGGTGGTGAGTAGTACGCCCTGCGGGATGGGCCAGAGGGGACGAGGTTATCTTGGTCATTTACGAGAGGGGGGCAATCAATGTTTAGGTTCCTGTGATAAGCGTATTGTCCGTCCGTGTTCTTCAGAGGTGCTTGTCAAAAAAAGGAAAAAGCCAGGACCCCAATCCGATGACCTACTTCTGTTGCATTTGGTGGAGCTTGATACGACGCATTGTCACAGTACTGGGCCCAATGTCTGTAATCGTAGTTCACATCATGAGCCTGGTATGACTCAGCATGATTTATATCTGCTTGATTCCCATCCTGTAAGAGCACGCCATGGTTACTCTCAGTTTGAGGAGGGACCTAAAAAGTGAACCGCGACGATGAGCGGTTGGGACCCGAAGTATAAAGAGGCAACGCGCTGACCTGAACACTCCACACACGCTCATTTCTGGGATATGGAACATGAAGAAACGAAGACGAGTCGCCAATGACGATTGGTATGGTACCGTCGACGGAAGAAGAATTTATAACCCGAGGTTGAGCTGGGAAGTGCTGATCCGCCATAGTGCAGCGCGAATAGGCAAAGTTTGCGACGGTTTGGAGGAAGGGGAGAGGCGAACCTGGTATTTATGCAAAAAAGGTCCGAGAAGTTGCTCCCAGTAGAAGGTTCGAGTTGCATTATTCCAGGAAGGCCCACCGGGCGAAAGAGTGCTCACATCGCGATTTGAGATTGAAGCCCTGAGGTTGCGCACGGTGCCATTAGTGACGATGCAGTGACTCACGGAGGTGGTGGATAGCATAAAACTATGCCGTAACCTGTAATCTCGTACAACTATGCCGTAACCTGTAAGTTAATCGTGTTCAACTCTGCCGTAACCCGCGTAACCGTGTACAACTTTGCTGCCGCCCACATACAACTCTGCCGTAACTCAAGTAAGTTCCTACCCGGCACTTGACAGCTTGACAGCTTGACCCTATTTCTCGGCTCATTTTTTCTCACCCATTCGGATTATACGGGCGAGGCTTCATCTCACCCACTACACGCGACGATACCGTACATCCGCCGAATCCCCTTATCACCTATGCAGAGCCTGAGCTTCACCCAGCTAAAACGAGCTTGAGCGCTAAGCTAGCCGTTTTCAGGATCAGTCAAGCCGTAAGATGCAAGGCACCCTTCCATCAAACACGCCCAGTAATCCCATGGCACACTTTAACGAAATCCAAAACGGCATCACCACCGATATGCCCCCTAAGCAATCTAGATCTTCGACGACTCCTCCGGACATCTCGTCATTGACGTGACATTTTCTACCCATCCGTCCCTTGAACACGGACTTGCAGCGTCCTGCTTCCAGCAGTCTAAGATTTATACATCTTTATCATTTATCACGACCGTCTACGCTTCGACCGTCTCTCTTTTTCAACGATGTGCGGTTTCAGAAATGTCGCACTTTTGCATATACCGTGTTCGTTCAGCTGCCATGCTTGCAACTTCCCTGACCTGGCTTTTCCCTCTCCGCAATGCGATCTCTGCACTTACGAGGATCTCGTCTTCAATCATGAGCACAACTTACTCCCTGAGCAATCATTTCGGCCTCTGCACTTCCAGTGATTTAGCTAAGTTCTTTCCCCCCTTCTTTTTACTGGCGAATCTCCTCTGCTCTACTTTGCGCCCATCTTACTTGCAGTCAATCTACATTTCCACTATTCCATCTCACGACTATCCTCCTTCTGTTTTCCGACGATGTACATTTTGGGGTCTCATTTCTGGCATTATGCGTCTCTCCTTTGGCTTGCAGGCAGTTTGCACTTCCGGGGTCTCGTTTATCAGAAACTTGCTATTGCGGCAGTGTTCTCACTTTTGGGTCTCGTCCTTGAATGGGCATGTGAAATTCTTCACTCATTTCACATTGCGGTCGCCATTAGACCGCCGAAAACGTTCACTAAACTTTGATCGGGGCAACGATTAGCTCAACTCATCGAGCAGATCGCCATCGCGCCTGCACTCTTATCGAGCTCGTGGTCAGGAGAAGAAAGGGGAAGAGGTGTATGATACAACAATGAAGTCGGACAATCGATCACATGAGTATTACGAGCTACAATCAGCTAAGGAACAGCGTGTCCGACGCCTAGAATTTGGTCCACCGTGAAATTTTGCTCGAGCTGACATATACATGCGAGCCCTCCGCATGGCGATCCATCCAAGCGCTTTTCTGTGTCGGCAGCAGATTCGTGATCTAGGGTGGGGGGGCGCAACCGCTCAGCACAAATAATCTCACAGAATAACGTATGCTTCACTGACCGAGAAACGCTGGCCCTCCCTGAACGGCCCCTTAGTAGCGCCGTCGAATGATAACGACAACACGTCCCAAGCCGTCAGCTCCACCACACGATTTGCAGATCTTCGCACGACGCGGGCATCGCGCATCAGCAGGACGCAGAAGCTGCGCACTTCGCGCAGAGGACACGTCGCCTAATGCAGAGGGTTTCATCAGAACGTTTGCGGAACGAATGTTCGGGAGTTATCGTACCTGCAAATCGCGCTCGAGTTCCAACTCGAGCGTCTCACGCTCCTTCTCGAGGCGTTCTCGCGTAAAGCGCGCGAGCCAGCCGGCTTCGGCTTTGCTGGCGCGACGCAGTACTGGGCTGATGTCGGATGAGTCCTCGCATTCATCGAACATGGATTCGATATGCCCAGGCATGTCTTCTGCGAACTCTCGTGTCACTATAAGGAGACTGTCGAATTGGGAGCGCATACCATCTTCTCTCGGATGCCATGATCCAGACTTGGCCTCGAACCGTTGAGCCCAGTCAATGTACACCTTGTTTTTGTCGTCTACTTCCTTTCGAAGGCGTTGGTACTCGCGATCGCGCTTCCTCTGTGGCGAGTAAGTGGAATGAAGGCGGTATAGAGCGAAGTGAGGGATGAGGCTTACGGTCCAAACGTCGTGCGCTGCGAGCTCGTCTTTCTCCCGCCGTGGGCCCTCTCGCGTGACTTTCCCATCTTCGTCCTTATGAAACTCGATAAACGCGATCGGGTACACCTGCATAGCGTCGGAATCAAACTCGTTCCAAATATGGTATATACGCGCACGCACGTACCTTGGTCACAATTAACTCGAGGCACGGTATCATCCCGCCATCGGAGGATATACTGTTAAGTGTGGCTATAGCAGGGTATGGCTGGAAACCGAGTTTGGCATGCCAAGGTGCTAGGTGAGTACCGTTGCCAGCGACGGTGAGCTCGAGCTTGTCGTATGCCTCGAGGACTTCGCAAGGTTCTACGTCACGTGAAATCTGGATCTGGGTGAGGTTCTTCCTTCTTACAGCAGAAATTCGAAAACCGCAAACGCACGGATGCGCCGGAGATAGCGATTTTGCGCCCGACCCTAATCACGCCGCGACGCACCGCACGTGCCAGGATCTCATCCACCCGCGCTCGCAAGCGATACCAGCCATCGGTGACCTCAAGTGTAGGATGAGGAAGAACTGGCAAGCCATCTTCACCAACTTGGACCCCGTCTTGGGACCAGGTGATGTCAGAGACACAAAGGACCATGTGCAAGCCCGCGGACGTATCTCGAGTCGTGATGAGGCGAAGTGCAGGGCGTGCACCGCCGTTGAGCTCCTTCTCATAGCTATGCACGGCGTTTCAGTTCGCATGATCAAGGATCGAGAAGAAGAAACATACCGGTACCGCAACTGCCGCATCGTCTCCTTCCAGCTCCAACGCATCTCATGTCCATCGACCTCGTTCTCTGGATCGAGAGCGACCATTCCGGCTAGCTTCCAAAGAATCAGAGACCAGTGGTTATCGACCCATTCCTGCGTAGCCAAGGTACAGCCAGCAGCCTTCAGCTCGCACAAAGCGTCGGTGGGGCCCTTGACATCGACACCCGAAGCAGCGCGAAAGCGGTATTGGAGTGCAGACTTTGGGCTGAGGTCGCGCAACTCAGCTACGTTTCTGAAGTTTGCACGGTAACAAACACAGACCCAAAGGCAAGCGGAGGGCTCACATTCCCATGCTTGCGAGCGCGTCGAGGCTATGCGTTCCAGGTTGCAAACCCGAGGTAGCTAGTGTCTTCCTATCACGTGGGGCCTCTGTTGCGTGCGTCAGATTCACCCTCAAACAAACACATCACGACATACTGAGGTCAAAGAACTGTCTCCTAGTTGGCTTCCTTGTCGAATCGCTCGTATATCGCGCGTCATCAGTACTACGACCTGGTGTCCCATTGACCCTTTCATCGTAGCAGGCCTTGAGTTGAGCATGCCCATGTTCACCCGGACGCATTCCCGACTTGAACGGCGTCACAAACTTTCGTGCAGGTATCTTCCGCATTGGGGTGTTTCTATTTGGTATAGGAGTCGTGAACCTAGCTTCTGGGGTGGGAATCACGGCAGCGCGTGCAGAGGAGTCCAGCACTGTCGGTCTACTTTCCCGAGCCGGTGTGGAAATAGCAGGATTCAAGAGAGATGGCAGAATCTGGCGGTTCCCAACGGTCTTCACGGCAGATCGATTGAGCAAGGGCGACTTGAAAGGCTTCTGGGAGGCCTTTCCTTTGATATTCGAGACTGAGGGCGTCTGGAACGAAGTATTCCCGAGAGCACTTGGCGTCGAACAATGGGTAGCTGACCGGAATGCCTCGCGGGTTTCAACCCGGCTGGCACTCGAGAAACCGACTGGGTGGCTCACGCTCGTTGGGCCAGGTGTTGAGGAATGCGCATTGGCAGGTTTAGAAACCGTCTGACCTGTAACAGTACTCCGTTGTGAAATATTCTCTACTGGCTGTAAGGCCTGGCGTTGAGGTATTTCAACGTCTGTCTGCTTATCTGAAGGCTCGTCTGGAGGCACAGCGAGAATAGTATCGTCTTCTGCTTCCCAACGCTTCGCCCTCTCCAAGGCCGCTTTCACTGCCGCAGCGCTGGGCTTGAATAGATCCTTCTTTTTCCCAAAGGAAGTAAACAAAGAAAGCGGGTTGACGCTTCCGTCGTTTCCCAGCGACTCGGGACGGCCGTCGGCGTGGGTCTGGTCATCAAGGTTCTGAGACGGTTGTGGAGAAGGAGATTCACGGACAGCTGGAGAAACCGGTCTTCTCAACAGAGCAGACGCAGATGCAAAGCTCGTCGAGACGGTGGAAAAGTTCGAAGCCGATGTAAAACCAATTACTGGAGCAGTCGATCGAGAAGGCGAGTCACGGCGAGATGGAGAAACCGATCTCCTCAACAGAGCAGACGCAGATGCAAAGCTCGTCGAGACGTTGGAAAAGTTCGATGCCGATGTAAATCCAATTACTGGAGCAGTCGATCCTCCTACGCCGTCATCGTGATCGCTGGGACCACTTTCTGGGGAGATTCTGCCAGATTCTGTGTTTTGAAGATGGGAAACAGAGGCAGAGACGAAGCCTGTGAAGGCTTTAGACGTCGATGCGAATGGATCATCAGGATCAGCATGCTCCACGGTTGGGCGCTGTCGAGGAAAAGGTGCAGGGACGGGTGGACAAGGCAGATCATCCAAGTTCGGAAGACTCTATAATATAGGTTAGGTGAGGCACATAGACTAGAGATACGCGGCACGTACTTCTGAGCCATCCTGAGAGGGTACTCCGAACAGTGGTACACCACTTGTGTCTTTACGATAGTGAGATGGCGCCTGGGATAAGCCGAACTCTAGTTGATCGATGACCCTAAGTTCATCTTTACTAGGGAGTTCCAGTTGTTCGTCATAGGTAGGGGAAGACAGCCGCTGTCGCTTCCGAGAGGGTAAAGATGAATCTATGCGCCAGTTAGCGTAAAGAAGGACCGTAAGCACGTTGACTGACAAGACATGAGCACTCCTAGTTGTTGTCCTGTTTTTGATACATGCAAATAAGAGAGTTGGGTATATGCGTAGGGCGATGGCCGTGGATGGAGGCGCGAAGAGAAGTGAAAAGAGGGCTAAACACCTGGCACGCGTTGCACGCGTCTGGCGCGTCAAAGTCATGTGGATTACAAGAGCCTTATCAGACCAGTATTTAAAAATGTAAAAATAATTTATGTCTGTTTAGGAGTTCTCGTTCGGAAATAAATAAATACTTCCACACCGAAGAGAACCAGCTCGTCTCGTCGTCAGTAATGGAGGCCCAATTAAATGGAAATCCAATAGATCCAAAACTCATCTGTATCAGCTGCTTCAAGGAGAAAAATAGTATAATGTACACTATCTTGTCCTAGAAACGACATGCGACGTTTCATGATTGTCATCCTTGTTTTCATCTGCAGTGTATATTTACCGACGTCCGTACTGAAGCAAGCCCGAAAGGCGAGCACCTCTTGCAATACTTCTCGTCATCGATCAACTGCCGTCAAGACTTCGTGGCGATGTGGTCTGTATCAAGGACCTGGCTTCACCAGTACAGCAGTCCATAAGATAAGACCCTCGAGCATCACCGCGTTATCTCCATTGAATACTTCGAATACATTGAGTCGCCACGGTGTGATGGCGAAGCCGCAGCGAAAGTGCCGAGCACGCCAAAATATCGGTGGAGGCGTATCAAGAGGCGTATAGTGCTCATCCAGCCGATCGTCGGCCAAGCGCAGTCCCCAGATGTTCGATGGCCCTCAAAACACAGTACTGTAGTGTCATTGCTGTACGAGAAATCATTAGAGTAGATGAATTGTAGTGATAGAGAATTTCCAGAAGTTGGGGATAATGACTTTCGGTTCTGGGGCCGGGCACCGCGCCGCCAGCGCGTTCCGAACGAGCTTCGCGCAACCGACCACCTCTTCACGACTTCGTTCAACCACTCCACCAAGCAAAGGCTGCTACAACCCGCCATGAATGGCACAATGACAACAACCACTACGACGACGACGGTTGCACTACCACGAACCCCCAAGCCACCACCTACAGGCCCCGTCCCAGCCCCGCCGTCAGGGTCGGTGCGCCAGCCACACCCAGCGGTCACGAATGGCAAGTCGAAAGCAAAGGCAGATCCAGCGCCGATCGACCCCGCGGCGATGTACGAGAGCCTGAAGAGCCGCATCGCTGCGCTCGAGGAAGAAGAGGTGTTCGTGGAGGAAGAGGAACGCCGCTACGGTGCGCGCGTCTGCACATCTGTTGTTAACACGCCCATCTCGAGCATATATATGCGTCGTTCGTGTGCTACAGCTGAGGAAGCGCAGAAACAGGTCGGCGGGCTGGAAGAGAACGCGGTGCATATGAAATACATTGAGTTGGTGCGCGTTCGCCGCCCACCATCTGCGCCCCCCGCTCGGGTGCTGAGTGCTCACAGTTTGCAGAGTTCAAGCGCATGGAGCGCGAGCACCAGAAGGAGAAACAGAAGTTGCTCAAAGACAAGGATGCTGGTACGCCCACCTCCACCAGCCTCTTTTTTTTCGCTCCCTGAAACCATAACTGCAGCGAAAAGCCAACTCACAAAGTCTAATCAGACGAAGATTAAGATGGAGAACCTGGCGCGAGAACTGCAGAAGGTGCGTCGTGTCTCGAGTGCCAGTGCTGACACTATATGCTGAAGCCTCGGACAGGACAATAAGCGGCTGAGGGTGAGCGATTGTTTCCAAAGTGTGCTACCATACAGGAAACCAATCATTGCCAGGAGGACGGGAAGCGGCTTTCGCAATCCGTAGAGGTAGCGCAGGATGAGGTGCGCACGCAGTTTCACAATCCAGCCTTCCCCCAACTCCAACACTCGCACACACACCCCACCTAGATCGTACAAATGAAGAACGACATCACACGACGCGCCGAGAAGGTCAAGATCCAAGACCTCAAGTTCCGCCAGTCGCCCGACATCGTCGTCAAGGTCGTCTGCCGCTACCGCGCTGAGCTCTTCTTCAAGATCTCGCGCAAGACCAAGCTCGCGAAGCTCTTCGGCGCGTGGACAGACCGCATGGAGACGAGCGAGGGGAAGAAGACCGTCGAGTCGACTGGCGCTTCGAAGCTGACGAATGGCGTCGCGCGCGCATCTGGTGCGAGCCCGAAGTCCACTTCGGGCGCGAGTGCGGGCTCGGGCACGAATTTCATCTTTACGCATGGTGGGCGACATGTGGACGCTGAGCAGACGCCAGAGGAAGCTGCGATGGAAGACGGCGACGAGATTCTCGCGGTCGAACTCATGGATCTAACGGAAGGCCCAAGCGCGGAGGACCCAGTACGCTCGCTCTGTTAGCGCGTTTTTTTTTACGTTAATTTTAATATGGCGCATATAGGACGAGAACGAGCCGTGCAGACAAAAGTTGAAGAAGTTCTGGACGGATGACCCGACAGAGTAGGTATCCCTGTGCCGCTAGGCGCTCGATGGCTGATTCACGCATGCACCAGGGCAGCGCGGACCATGGAAGATATCTTTGATGGCGTGTACGTGGTTCATTAGGCTGTGGTATACGTACCCTCTGACGTGGGGAGGGGTACAGTGTACGCGAGCGCCTCAAGGACATTCTTCGGCAATACGAACTGCGAGAACGCCACTTCGAGTGCGTGATCCGGTCGAAGGAACTCGAGGTCCTACTGTCCCGAGCGCGAGCCGCAGAACAGAAGCAGCTCGCGGAAGGGGAGAAGGCGCGAGCTGAACGACTCGACGAAGAGGTGCGCCTCCCTGACCCACCCCTCCCTCCCACTGCATCTCTCCACTCTTCTTTCTCAGAGTCAGCAAATCCGGAAGGAGCTGGATGACGCGCAGAAGGCCCAGACGATGTTGGTAGAGAGGCTCATATCGTGCTGCAAAGAGGTACGCGTGCTTTTTCCTCTTCTTTTTTTGCGGGCTTCGTTTCGCCTCTGTCCGTCCTGAGTGACCGATCGAGATTGAACATTCACAGCCGAATGCCGAACGCACACAGCGTTTATTCGCCTCACTTCGAGAAGAACTGGAGAAGAGGGGCAGGGTACCTAGGACAGACGGCGGGGCAGGGGCAGGATCAGCGAATGGGGCGAGCTGACTCTGACATGGGCCGCCAGCACCAGTGTATCTTATTTTACACACGCATACACACACTAGTACCCATTTCTTTGGGGGGGAGGAAACGCAATCAATTTCAAAGAAAAACCGTACAACGCAATCATACATGCAAGTAGCATAAATCCTCCCAGTTGTTCCCATAAACCGTGTCCGTCATCACCACGCGTAGTCTAACATTTCGTTTTTAACGTCTCTTTTCGCGCATTCACGCTGCGAGCACCTCCAACTCCACCACGGAGCTGACCACACCCGAGCGCGTGAACGTCTTGCCTTTCACTGACGCCAGGCCTTCACCAGCGTACGTCACGAGCGGCGACAGCTCAATCTCGACGTCATTCTTGACCGTCGCGCCAGCAGCCTCGAGGAAGCGGCGGTGCTGCGCAAGCAAATCACGGCGGCTAGTATCACAATCATCCGCGCCGGTACCAGGCGCGTTCTTCAGGGGCGAGAACTCGTCCTCGCGCGCGACCTCAAGCACAGCGAAGCGCTCCGTGTGCGGGAACACATCAAATACGAACATCTCAAGCTTCATGCCGTTCGGCGTGGATGGCTTGACGGGCGTGCCAGCGGGCAACTCGACGTGCGGGATCTTCTTGCGCGCGATGTGGAACGCGAGGTCTTCTTCGAACTTCGCGACGCCGCGCAGGAACGCCGTGCTGTAGAAATGGTTCGCGATGTTGCCTGCGCGGAAGAGCAACTCGCCTGTCGTAGGGTGGCGCGCGGCGGCTTGGGCGGAGGTGATCTCTGAGTACTCCACGACGCTGTATTTGGCGCCCCGTTGCGCTACGACGCCGACGGCCTCGTTTGGGTGCGCTTTGGGCACGACCTTCGCGGCGCAGTCGGCTTGCTTGCTGATGCCGTAACCGACAAAGACGGGGTCTGCGACGCGCACGAGACAGTTGTCGACGCAGTAGGCGTGTACGTAGAGGACTTTGCGAGATTCGAGATCGCTGAGGACCGTGCGGGTCTTGTCGGTTGGCGATAGAGGGCTGCGTAGCGCGGCGTAGACGCCGCCGTTGCCGTCTGGCGCGACGGCCACCTTGGACTTTGTCTCGAGCAGGACCTTGCCGTCCATCGTGAGACACGGAAGCGTTCCTACAAAAAGAGGGATGTTAGCGGAAACGATTGTACAAGAACGCCGCGTAGTACGCACCCTGCTCGAAAAAGATGACGTTGTCCGGCTTGAGCCCAAAGTACGAGTTATTCTTGAAGAACTCCTCCGTCTCGCGCCGCGTCGGCCCGCTGGTCATGATGTACCACGGGACGACGACGGAGCCCTCGGGTTTACCCGCTTCCTCCTGCGCGATCTGCTGTAGGCGCGCGATGCGCTCGGCTTGGTACTGGAATAGAGATTTGTGGATGGGAGGCCGATATCGTAGCACCCTTTTGGCGCCGAGCTCCCCAGACGAGTGCCCTGCCCGCCAGCCATCAGCAGTACGCCGACTTCGCCGCGCGCGGTAGCTGCGAGACCCGTCGTGCGCCATTCTGCCACCTTCTCTGGGTGCTGCGTGGCGGTGTCGCTCGCATCCTGCGGCAGCGGCTCTATCGCCTCGTCGGTGGCTTGTTCTGCAGAGATGGCTTTCTTGTAGATGCGATTGACGCGCTCGATGTCGAGGGCCTCTAGTTGGGCGGCGAGCGCTGCCTGTTCTGTCTCGGAGAGTTGGGGCCAGAAGGTGAGGAGGTGGCCTTGGCCTGCGGCTTCATAGCGGGCGCGGAGAGTATCGATGGACATCGTCAAGGGATTGGGTTAGGGTCCATCTCTTGATGCATCGATGCACGTTATAAAGATCGAAGACCGGGAAACGCCGTTGCTCGCGCTCACCGCCTTAGGCATCGCCATCGCGCTCAGGGAGGGAGATCAGTCTGAGGCGTACTATGCGCGGCACACAAAATGCTCAAACACTTCGATTCCACCAGATGTCACTTAATTATGCGCGGCTTAGACTTGTCCCTGCCCTGTCCCCCTTTTCGCGTTGCACCGCTTTCATCTTAGCTCAGGCCAGGTTGTGCTGTCATGTTGCACACGATTGGTCTATCGCTTACCGCCACACTACCACCACTACCCGGACTCCCGGAGACAGATCGCCGAAGGCTGCGCGTCTCTCTCATCGCACCCAAATCTTCTCCGATTTTCGGAATGCATGTTTCAAGCTTTAGGGCACGGTCACTGGCTGGACACATGGCCGAATCACAGAATTCTCTCCAAACCGGGCCCCCATTATCACCGAATGAATGACCTAGAGATCGGGTACACATCATCGATATAACCACCCCATCACGGTGATTGTCCGCTTACCGTAGCTACGCCTTCACAATGTAGTGCAGTCAGTGTCCCGGCAGAGGCATGCCATTCCAGCCATAACATTGAGAACGTCGCAAACACGCCTGCCTGTGCGAAACTGTCAGTGAAGCTGCCAACATCGAGCATTGGTGATTACATAACATCCTTTTTTGGGTATATCGTTTACCGCATAGCCGGCCGCGCTCCCCACTCACACGCCGCATTCCACCGTCCCTGACTGAATGTCGCGTTTGGACCAATGATGACTGACTACATCCATACATGTTGTGATGCGAATGTAGGTTGGGTTCCTATTCCCCGGCAAAACGATGGTTATCGGCTAGACTGATGGTGCTTTAGCTCCCACAACTTCTTGCCATGCGGGATGCCTTTATAGTCTCGCCGGTCGAACCATTGTCCCCCTTGTTCCTTCCCATGTCCATTGGCTCCCACTTGTGGGCTAGAATCATGTCCATTATTTCCCTCCTCCTTTCCTTCCTCTGTATTGTCCCCGATGCTCGCTCCCGTCCGATGCCGATGTTCAATACCCAGCTTCCGTTTTCTCCAGGGTTCGCTTACGGTTCTGAACCCGTGCGCGGCGTCAATCTTGGCGGGTGGCTCGTTCTCGAGGTATGTTGGTTTTACTACCGTTCAGTTCTTCGTGATTTGACTCAACTTTCCCTGAAGCCATGGATCACACCTTCCTTGTTTGACAACACGGGCAACCCTGCTATCATCGATGAGTGGACATTTGGACAGTACCAGAACCCTGCCGTCGCTCTTGCAGCGCTAACCAACCATTGGAACACTTGGATTACCGAAAATGACTTTGCCCTGATTGCCGCAGCGGGTGCGTTGTGTTCGAGTGCCACT